>CAVNYN010287231.1:0-96151 GCA_963692815.1 Nyctanthes arbor-tristis
TCAGACGTGTGCTCTTCCGATCTCTCTAGTGTGGTGTTCAGTAGATGGGTTATCACCGAAGGTTCTAGCTTCGGTTGATATGGTCCAAACCAGTCTACCACCTGGTTCTCTATCCTCTGATTTTGATTTCCATTACGGCCCAAAGGCTCTCAATCTTTGTCCTTCTTTTCTGATTCCTTGTTAGTCTTTTCACCCAGTATGGCGGCATTGGCTTCCTCCACTGCAATGCACCTTTCCCCCCAACTCAGGAGTTCATGATATGTGCTTGGGCAATCCTTATGGACAGACCACTAAAACCTTGAGTTTCGTAGCTGCCAACAAGATCGCATCATCAGACACGTGGTCAATGTCCATAACCTGCTTATTGAACTGAGCCGGGTAATCTTTCAACTTTTCATCCTTTCCTTACCTTAATGGCTAGTAGAACTTCTTTCGGATTCATTCTGACCCTGATCCTATGAAGTTTGCCATGAATTGAGATGATAGGCCCGACCAAGAGTTAATCGACCCCGTTGAAAGTGCTTGAAACCAGTGGTGCGTACGGTCGCCAAGCGTAGTTGGAAGTGATTTGCACTCCGTTGGATGAGGAGATAGAAGATGATGAGGAAGTAGAGGCTTTGGAAGACTCTGAGCCAAAATCAACTACCACATGGGAAGACATACCCCCTTTGCCCAAGAGATTTATTGTGTCAAGCAGTTGGGTTAGCAACGACGATGACTAGAGATCGAAGAGGGTTTAGAATAGTTGTCATTGTCCACATTGTACATGTTTCTATTTCAGAGTTGTTCTTCATTCATTCTGATTGTTAAGCACTAAAAGCTCCTTTGATGTACTCCTCTCGCAGGATTTTCATGAATAATAATAAATAAATATTTTTCAAGTTCCTTGAGTTGTTCCTCTTTATTTTCTATTGTATTGGAATAAATATACCCTTCAAGTCATTACAACGTAAATATTTGTTTTGTAAAGAAATGGTGCGCCCAACACAAACCGATGTACTTCGAGAACTCATTAGGGTCATGCAAGGTATAGCATAGGCCCCGGCCGCAGCTCCTGCCCCAGCATCAACAGCACCTCCAACTGCCCCGGTAGTGTCAGTCATTGAACAGAACTGCCGACATTTGACTGTGAGGGTGGGTTGCTAGCTGTAGATGAGTGGATCCGTACAATGGAGAAAATTTTCCGCCACATTTCATGCCCCGAGAATCAGAAAGTCCTGCATGCGGAATTCAAGTTGGTTAGTGGGGCTAGGCATTGGTAAAGATGATCTCCCAGCAGCCGGGTAGTGGGATAACCCGCCACCCGGCTTAAGTGGTGGGAGATCATTTGTCTACCCACATGCAGGTGGTCCCACTCATATGTGGGTGGAACAATGATCTCCCTCCATGCAAGCCGGGTGGTGGGAGATCATTACTGCGGGCATTGGTGGGAGTCAGCTTCCCGTACCAGGACTGATGAGGAACTGAGGAATATGATTTGGGCTCAGTTCAAATTTGAAATTACAGACAAGTACTTCCCCCAGGAGGTGGAGTTTCTGCAGTTGATGCAGGGGGATAAGGACATCACAACTTATGAAAGAAAAATTTGAAGAGCTGTCCCGCTTTGCCCCGCATCTAGTGAGCACCGAGCACATGAAGGTCTGGCACTTTGAGAGAGGGCTGCGACCTAAGATCCAGCAGATCTTTAGCACCTTCGATCTCCGCACATATGGTAAGGTTGTGAAAAAGGCGTAAACGGTTGCTTATTCAGGGATGAAAATTAGGGGCCAACCAGCTCAGAAGGATCACAGGAAGAGGATGTTGTCCAACCAAAGCAAGAGCAGGAACCATGGACCAGGACAGTACAAGAGGTAGAACACTGGGCCAAGTAGTGGCCAGAAAAGTGTTGCACCCCACAGTGCCAGAAATGCAAGAAGCACTACTTTGGGGAATGTAGAAAGGGGTAGAATGTCTGGTACCACTGTGGCGAGCCAGGCCACTTTGTTTATAAATGTAACTATAGTGGGCCAAGTAAGGGCACAGATCAGGTGAAGAAGGAAAAGGCCAGGATCTTTGCCATGACCTACGAGGATGCCGTGAAGGACCCAAATGTGATAGTAGGTATTCAATCTGTCTCTGGCACTCCCGTATGTATTTTGATTGACCCTGGTGCTATGCATTCTTTCATATTTGTTGCATGCCTAGCTAGATTGAACACGGTAGGGGAGAAAACTGGTAGCGTACTTGAGGTTAGTATTCCATCAGGTGGATTAATTGATACATATGGGATAGCTAGGGCAGTACAGATAGACTTTGACAGCATGATAATTACGGTTGATTTAAATGTGATTAATATCAAAGACTTCGACAGAATTTTGGGAATGAACTGGTTAAGCACTAATCAGGCTACCATAATTTGTCATGAAAAGGAAGTGGTTTTTCGAAAAGATAGGAACGAGGAGTTTAAGTTTTATGGGTCAAAGATTAAGGCACTAGCCCGCCTTATCTCGACCCTCAAAGCGAAGAAGTTGCTAGCAAAGGAATGCTGTCAAGGGTAAATAGTTAGCCTTCAAGGCAAACCCTTTGAAGATATATTTTTGGACAGTGTACCAGTGGTACATGAGTACCCCAATGTGTTTCCTGTGGATCTGTCGGGTGTTGCACCCGATAGATAGGTGGAATTTACCATCGTCCTGGTAGCCGGAGCAGCTCCAATCTCCAAAGCTCCTTACCGGATGGCACCGAAGGAGCTACAAGAGTTAAAAGTTCAACTAGAGGAACTTTTGGAGAAGGGCTTTATCAGGCCAAGTATGTCTCCTTGGGGAGCACCGGTTCTGTCCATGAAGAAGAATGATGGGAGTATGAGAATGTGTATTGACTATCGTGAATTGAATAAGGTGACGATTAAAAACAAATACCCACTCCCTAGAATTGAAGACCTATTTGATCAGCTGAAGGGAGCAGCTGCATTCTCTAAGATCGACTTAAGGTCAGGTTATCACCAGCTGTAGATTAAGTCAGTAGATATACCTAAAACGGCATTCAGAACCCGTTACGGGCATTATGAATTTACCGTAATGCCCTTCGGCCTAACGAATGCCCCTGCGGTATTTATAGACTTGATAAACCGAGTGTTCCATGAGTATTTGGATCAGTTTATTATCGTGTTCATCAATGACATCCTAATATACTCGAGGAGCTCGGAACAACAAGTCGAACATCTGAAGGCCGTGTTGGAAGCTCTGCGGAGGAAAAGATTGTATGCCAAATTCAAGAAGCGTGAATTTTGGCTGGATCGTGTAGGTTTCCTAGGCCATGTGGTGATGGCAAGGGGGATTAAGGTGGACTCTACTAATGTTGAGGCTGTTACTAACTGGTCTTTATCTACCAATGCCGCTGAGGTGAGAAGCTTTCTATGTTTAGCCGAATTTTACCGGTGATTCATAGAGGGTTTCTCCAAGATAATGGGTCCAATGATGCGACTCACTTGAAAAGGAGAGAAGTTCATTTGGACAGATAAATGCGAAACGAGTTTCCAAGAGCTGAAGAAGAGATTGGTTTTGGCACCAGTATTGACATTACCAGATGGCTTCGATGGATATGTGTTCTACAGCGATGCATCAAAAATGAGGTTAGGATGTGTTTTGATGTAGTAGGGTAAGGTGATTGTCTACGCATTGAGGCAGTTAAAACCCTATGAGGAGAACTATCTGACCCATGATCTCGAACTCGCCGCTGTAGTGCACGCTCCAAAGATCTAGCGTCACTACTTATATGGGAGTAGATGCGAGATTTATACCGACCATAAGAGTCTCAAGTACTTCTTCACTTAGAAGGAGTTGAACATGAGGCAAAGAAGATGGTTGGAGCTGGTCAAGGATTATGACTATGAAATCCTATACAATCCGGGTAAGGCTAACGTAGTCGCAGATGCCTTGAGCAGGAAAAACATGGGACAATTATTAGCACTAGATGCAGTCTAAGACCAGTTAGACTAGTTGGTTAAGGATTTCGAGAATTTGAGGATCAAAGTAGTTGCACCGTAGAGATCGGGATCTGCAGTGATTGCTAGTTTGACGGTCAAACCAAATTTAAGAAACAGAATTATTATGGCACAAAAGGCTGATCAGTTTTTGGAAAAGATAAGAGCCGAGGTTGGAATAGGAAAGAGGAAAGGGTTTGAAATCTCTACGGATAGAGCTCTTACATTCAACGGCCACCTATGAGTGCCCAAAAACAATGAGCTCCGGGACGAGATTTTGACTGAAGCCCATTCCACCCCGTATGCTGCACATCTAGGAGGTACCAAGATGTACCGAGACTTGCGCAAAACCTTCTGGTGGAGAAACATGAAGGGAAGTATCACTAAGTTTGTTGCAAAATGCCTGGTGTGCCAACAAGTAAAAGCTGAGCATCAATGACAATCAAGGTTGCTGAATCCTTTAGAGATTCCATAGTAGAAATGGGAAAAGATTTCTATAGATTTTGTAGTAGGCCTCCACAGATTGGCAAGTAAGCATGATGCTATTTGGGTTACTGTAGACCGACTCACAAAATCCACCCATTTCTTCCCAGTCTATATGAGTCTTCACTTGGATAAGCTTGCTCAGATCTATGTCAAGGAAATTGTGCGACTGAATAGAGTACCGGTATCCATCGCATTCGATAGAGATCCATGGTTTACCTCGAGATTTTTGAAGTCATTACAGACCGCGATCGGTAATAAGTTGAAGTTCAGCACAACCTACCACCCTCAGACAGATGGACAGTCCGAAAGGACTATCTAAATATTGGAAGACATGCTGAGGGCATGTATTTTGGATTTGGGTGGTAGTTAGGAAACTCATTCGCCGTTGGTCAAGTTTGCCTACAGCTACAGTTTCCAAGAAGCTATCAGCGTGGCCCTATACGAGGCTCTATATGGCCGGTGATGTCGTTCATCAATTTATTGGGACAAAGCTGACGAGAGGAAGGTGTTGGGGCCTAAGTTAGTCAAGAAGATAGTTTAGGCTGTTGAGAAGATCAGGGCAAGGATTAAGGCTGCACAGGATCAACAGAAAAGTTACGCCGATCAAAAAACGGAAAGCATGGATTTTCAGGTCAGGGAGAGAGTATTTCTCAAAGTGGTGCCAATAAAGGGTGTACTTCATTTTCGTAAGAAAGGGAAGCTAAGACCGAGGTACATCGGCCCATTTGAGATATTAGAAAGAGTTGGAACGTGGAGTATCGCTTGGCATTGCCTCCAAAACTTTCAGCAACACATAGCGTGTTCCATGTATCCATGTTAAGGAAGTATATTCCAGACCCAGCTCATGTTGTTAATGTTCAGTCGGTTGAGGTACTAGAAGATCTGACTTACGATGAAGCGTCGACTGCCATACTTGACAGAAAAATACATGTTTTGAGGAATCGAGAGATTCCGTTATTGAAGATCCAGTAGGGCGGCCACAGTAGCGAAGAGGCTACATGGGAAAGAGAAGTAGATATACTAGAGAAGTATCCAAAACTAACAGAACAAGTAAGCTAAATTTCGAGGACGAAATTAAATTAAGTGGTAAGGGGTTGCAGCGACCGGAATTTTCTTAATTAAAAATTCTATTTTAAAGGATTTTAAAAGAATTTAAGCGCGTCGCTACCACCTTAATCCGTTATTTTAATATTGGTCATGATAACAGGTTTTAGAGAATGTGCATCGCTCGTCTAATTTCATTTTACAGAAAAACCAGAGTTTTCAATTAGTTGGATTTTATTTCCAAATATTAAATTCGAGTCCAACTAATTGTTGGAGTTCATTATCAAAGAAAATTTCCTTAGTTCGGCCCAACTCATAATGTCTTACATTCTTTTTAATTTTAAAGCCCGAGTCATCTCTTATGTATTTTAAGTCCAAGTTCTTTGCTCATTTTAATTCAAGCAAAATTCAAGCCCAATATGAAGCCTAATCTAAGTTAAGCCAAGCCAAACACACGCTAAAGAACAAATTCTACCAAATTTTGATCCGGTTGAACCTCAGATTTGTTTCAGTAATCATTTCTAGATTTTGGCAACTAGAGTTACCGTTTGGCAACCGAAACCCTTCCCCACTCCTCTGATTTTTTGTAACAAGAAATCCTATACATTTCCCTCATCTCATTTTGCATTCATAACATGTCATGTCATGTCATCGTGTAACATGCATGGTCATGATTTCAAAATGATGAAGGTTTTGCTATGAAAATTGAAAGTATTTATAAGACTTATGTATCCTAATTTTTTTATTTTTATTTTCATTTTTTTTTTGAAAATGAATCGGTGTACATCTAATTCATGAAAGAATGTGAGTGGAAAATGAGGCGCGGGTGACGGCCTACTAGACTTTGCCGCTTCAGGTGGTGTTCAATGAATGGTCACCGCTTCAGGTGCTATTAAAAGTAATGTTGCCGCTTCAGGCAGCGTTGAATGAATTGTTTACCGTATTAGCGGTGGTACCAGTAGAATTGGATCTAGTTCCAATTAAGAATTTCCCACTGCATTATGATCTAATAGATGATTCTCCAAGTGAGCTCGCAATGGAAATGAAATGTTTTGGAAAGAGATGGTAATGCTTCAAAGGAAAGTAATAATTCTTGAAATGTTAAAGTGAAAATGGCATACATACTTCTTTGAAGGTCAAATGCATTGTATATCATGAACATGCCTCACCTCCATGGAGTTTATTTACTAGGCGTTAGCTCATCCCTCTCTTAATTTCCCCACCTTGTAAGTGATGAGAGTTAGATGACATGAAGAGATCACTTGGAGGCGGACTCAATCACAATAAATACTCTTTCCAGCTTGTTTAGCTATAAAAAGACTTATTTTAAACTTTGAATCTAATTATTTGGCTCTTTTATGTGTTACCTCACTTCTAGTGGAGTTTTGATATAGTCCACGTGTTTTTGAGAGGTTACTTGTTAATAATTTTGAACTTGAATTTTCAAGTCTTTCAACAATGCAAATTTTGAACTCCTTTATGCTTAATTATTGAATGGTTGGGAATGCATTAACGATTTAGTGGTTGTTGGTTATTGTGGTTGAAATTATTTTGCTGTCTGAGTTTCCTATACATGTTGGTTATGTCCTATTTATATGGGAGACTCTGCCATAATTTCTGTAGAAATTTCCCAAAAAAAAAAAACTATAATTCTGCATTCTTAAAGTTAAATGATATTTAACATTTCTAAGTTTAATATTACTAGACTTGGGCTGTTACAATTTATTGGTATATGAGCAGTGAATTCTAAAAGCGATTCTGTAGACTTTTGAAATCTTCTTTGAAGTATAGATGAGTACTAGGTCAGGCTACAAGTGTCTCTTCCTCCATTTTTTAATTATGAGCTAATGGATATTTCCTTTGCTGGTGAATGTTGTGTGTTCAAAATTGCACATATGTTATGTTTATTTGAAATTAGTGTTACATGTTTCTTATATATAATTCTTTCCTGCATTTAGTAATGGTTCATCCTAGGCGTCTTCAAAACCAACATAGAGATACAACTCCCGCTCAGACGGGTGGACTGGGAAGTAATACTGCTACATAAGGCACTCCGATGACTGTGGAGGCCTTTATAGAGGCTGTGACTGCTCTTTGATAGGCTAGTTAGCCTAAGAGGTTGTGACAGCAATTTGGGAAAACTATAGAGTTTAAGAAGTTGTCTCCATCCTTTGCTGGAAGCACTAATCCCTTGGAGGTTGAAAAGTGGCTAACTGGCTTGTGCTGAATTGCACTGATGATGAAAAAGTTAAGTACACGACATACATGCTCCAAGGTGATACATATGACTGATGGTTATGGTGCAACGCCAATATGAAAATGAGACTGATCTTTTTACTTGGTAGATGTTTGTCACAGATAGATGTTTGTTGTAGCTTTTAATGACAAATACTTTCGACAAAGCATCCCGCGGCAGAAGGAGTCGAAATTCATAAAATTGGTACAAAGAAATCAATTAGTGGCAGAATATGAAGCTGAATTTGCTCGTCTAGCTAAATTTACTCCAAACTTTATGGAGACAGAAGTGAGTAGGGCAAGATTCTTTGGAGAAGGACCTAGTCCACAAATCAAACAAGTAGTGATACCTTTTGAGCTCTTCACTTACCCAGAAGTGGTAAACAAGTCATTGTTGGTGGAAAAGGCACAACTTATGAGCAGGGAAGAGAGAAAATCTCAACAGACTAAAAAAAATACAAAGGTAGGTATTTCAAAAGTTAGAGTAACAATGGACAAAGAGAAGAAATGACCAAAAGAATAGCTAGAATCAGAGCAAGCAACAGAAGAAGACTTGTTCTAAATGTGGTAAAAAGCACCGAAGGGAATGTTTGCAAGGCAAAGGAGTGTGCTACAAATGTGGGAATCCAGGCATCTTGCTAATACTTGGAAGGGTGTGTGCTATTATTGTGGAAAGCCAGGTCATCTAGCTAAGGATTGCAAGGAGGAGAAGAAGACTTCACAGCACAAGTTTAACCATACTGGAGTTTCTCTCTCTAAAAATATTCTTCTCCTCTCTAAACCAAACTACTTCTTTCCTTCCTTATAGGGGTTCCATCCCTCCCTCATGGCCATTCCTACCAGAAGCCTATTGCTGACCCTAAACTCTTTTTGGCTCCTCTCAATATCAGTAATAAATAGCATTATACTAAGACTGCACCAACAAACCTTGGCTTTCAAGCCCCCTTTCTCAAGCCTGTGCAAACCTCTATAGCTTTGGAAGGAGCACAAAGTGCACTCCTCCTTCTGTACTTCAATCTCCAGAGGAGTTTCCTACCTTAAGCAAGGAAGCAGGGAGTCCTGTGGACCTAATCATTTCTTTTTTCCCAAGAATCCTCCTCCTAATCCTCTTGATATGAGAGTGGCCCCTAATGGATTTTGTACATTGTCTCCTATTATGCATGAGGGAAATCCTGGAGTTCACTTTTCAGATGAACATTTGAAAGAAATTGAAGAGATGGATAAATTTGTCTTGATTGGAAAGTTCTCCTCTGCGAAACCCAGGATGTGGAAGTCATTCAATCATTGCCTGGCTGAGCTCAACCCCAAAGGTCTTACTCTATTGGATGGCTGGATTCTAAGCACATTGTTGTTCATATCCAATATGAGTGTGATTACTTGCATATTTTATTGAGGCCTATTTGGAAAATCCAAGGGGCTTCCGTGAGAATTTTCAACTAGAATAGAGTTTTCAAGGCTGACAGAGAATCCCCAATTGTCCTAATCTAGATTTCTATAACTAGACTCTCGTACATTTTCTTTCAAAATCCTTATGCCATTTTATCCATTGCTAAGTCTATTGGTAAAGCTCTATCATTGATAGAGCTATTACTCTACGTATTTGCTCAAGTGTTGCCGTGATTTGCATTGAAATTGATATATCCAAGTCCCTTCCAAATCCTATCTAGATTGGCTTGGAAGATTCTGGATTTTGGCAACCTATTATATATGAGAATCTCCTTGCATATTGTGATTTCTACTATCATTTGGGTCATAAACGAGACAAATGCATATAGAGGAAACAAGACGATGACCCCCCTGGAGAGACCTAAAGAAAGGAAAGACAGTTAACAAAAATCCAGTTCCTTTAAATGGTGGTGTGTGTTCTGAAATCCAACTGGAAGATCACGTGATGGAATAAAATGGCCAATGTAGCAACAATAAAAAAAAATCTTTACCAACCTTTTAATCTAGTACTCTCCTTAATCAGAATGATAGAGCATCAACCAAAAAGTGTCTGACTTGAAGGACAGTCTACAAAGAAAGAAGGAGTCTTCTAAATCTACAAAACAACAAAATAACTCAAAAGTCTGGAAGCCCATAACAAACAGAGCTTACCCCAAGAAAGGCTTCCAAAGCCAACACTTTTCAACCTTCAAATATACTTATAGAGAGTCAACAACCTTTAGACTATGGAGACTCAGAGGGGACACATTATATAGATTTGGATAGGGAAAAAACTGAGAAAAATGCACACTTATTTGAAGGGACCATTAGCGCCAAACTGAGAAGAAGAAATAGAAGAAAAAATTGGTCTAGTGTGTGAATCATCCCAGCCCACTGTGATGACAAAAGCCCAAAAGAAGAAAAACTAATAATGCAAAATAAAAGAAGTAGATCACTTTTTGGAGACTCTTGCCCAATACACACAAAATTAAATTCACAGTAGTTAGCCCTCATTAAAGAAAAATCAGACCCAACCCATTCATTGTGCTTTCAACAGATGGGAAAACTACCAACCAACTAAAGGAAGATGATTTAGAAGAAGATAATAGTAACAGTGAAAGCTCAAGTGAAATGGAGGCTTAATATTCATTAAAGCCTAGTCTCTCTACCAATAATTCTTCATGATTTGCTCCTCACTGATAGGTAGCTATTTGTGAGTTTAAATCCCCAATATGTGTTGTAAATTATGTGATATTGTGTTTAAACATTTAAATTTACGTTTAGTTTGGTGAATTGTAGGTTAAAATCCAAGAGGAAGTCAAGTTGGGAAACAAACAAAACAAAAA
The DNA here is from genome assembly GCA_963692815.1 of Nyctanthes arbor-tristis. Classification (NCBI taxonomy): domain Eukaryota; kingdom Viridiplantae; phylum Streptophyta; class Magnoliopsida; order Lamiales; family Oleaceae; genus Nyctanthes; species Nyctanthes arbor-tristis. Next base: position 10,498 of record CAVNYN010287231.1, read on the forward strand.
AATGAAGGGCAAATTTCTAGTATCTACATGGTGTGTGGCCACATGGCTAGCAAACGAAAATCTGGCCGAGGGTGGATGCTACCGCATGGACGAGCCATGCGGCCAGTTTCAGAGAAAGGCCAAAATGTGTGGCTACACGCTTCGTTCTATGCAGCCAAGGTGGCTGCATGCTAGGAGGGGAAGAATATAGGGCAGAAGACCCATGCGGCCGTATGGATCTCTCATGCAGACGCATGGTCAAAGTTTTACAATTTTTTTTAATTTTCCTATGTTATTTAGAATTATTTTTATAGTAAACTTAGTACATGAATTTTATTCTTTTCTTAGGTTTTCTTGGACCTTATATATAGGGGTCCAGGCTAGTTTTGAGAGAGACAGCAATACATCAAGTGGTTCATAGAGTTTGTTCAAGATTTTTGAGTTGGAGTTCGAGATTGAAGAAGATTGGTGCAACGTAATTCATTCTCATTCCTTTTCTCGATAAAACCGGTCACGAATTCCAACTTTACCCTCTTATTCTCTATGAATTTGATCTTTATTATGCATAAATAATTCTTTTTCTTGGGATGAAGGATGTAGGCCCGTTGTGAACCCTAGTTATTTTGTTGATTCAAAGCCTAAAAATTGGTTTTTAGTTAATTTTTTATCGTCGAATTATATGGGTTTCACTTGCTTAGAATGCGCATGGGTGGATGCTTATTGGTTTGCGTTGAACTCGAGAGATGAATGTATGAATTAAATTAGGTGATAAAGAACATTAATTTAGATAAGACAAAGAGATTTGCTTGTGGTTAGTGTGGTCATGTAAATTGAACTTTGGGGATACTTGCCTAAGTTTCCTATTATTAATGCACTTAAGAGGGTTGATAATGTGATCACTTAGAGATAGGTGAGGGGCCTAATTAAGCAGCATTAACTAGTTTCAAGACGGGTAATTGATTAATTACGTGAAATTTGATCGTCAACTTGGATTGGTTTTGGTTGAATCAATGAATGAATAGCTTAGGGAATCAATGGTGGTGAAGTTGTGAGTCCCAAGTTCATACAAACCTTGAAGAAAACTTTCAAAGTAATTTATTTCTTCTTAATTTGCTTTGTTTTTACTTTTAGGTATTTATTTATTTTTGCAACAAATCCAAATTTCGATTGTTTCAATTAGAGCATGAGTTGTGTGTTCAATACTTAAATCTTTCCTCATGGACTCAAAATTCACTTTATTACTTGTTATACCCGTACACTTGCAGATGGCACACATATTTTAACGAATAAGTTTTTACGCTATTGCCGGGGACTGAATTTAATATTCGTATTATTCGATTTTGCTTTAGCTTGAAACTTTAGTTTTATTTTTGTAGATTTGAATGTGTAGGAGAGGAGCAGAAGACTTACAATCATACGACCCAGAAATAGAATGAACGTTCAGAGCTAGACGCAGAAAACAAAGGTTTGCACTAAATATGGCTGAATTAGGTCGTGATAATAATCAAGCTAATAATAATCTAGCTGTTCAAGAGCCAGTTGCGAATGTAAACAGGCCATTGAGAGAGTATGTCATGCCTACCGTTGGAAACAACTTGACTTGCTTAGTTCCAACTGCCATAACTGCTGCAAATTATGAGATCAAGCCGTGAACTATCCAATTGGTTCGACAAACGGTTCAGTTCAATGGTTTGCTAGAGAAGGACCCAAATGAACATCTAAGGGAGTGTGAGGAAATATATGGGATGTTTAAAATGAATGGAGTATCAGCTGAGGCGATTAAGATGAAATTGTTCTCTTTCTTGTTGAGTGTTAAAGCCAAGACTCGGTTTTACTCATTGCCAGCAAACTCGATCACTACTGGGGGAATCTGACACAAAAATTTATGGATAAATTCTTTCCACTGGGTAGAGTTTTGAAAATCAAAAGGGAGATCACTTTGTTTAGTCAAAATCAGGGGGAAAGGATATCTGAGGCATGGGAAAGGTATAATGATATGTTGAGAAGATGCCTAAATCATGGAATCCCTAATTGGCTTATTGTGCAAACTTTTTACAATGGGTTGACTGATGAGAACAAGAAACATGCAGACTTAGCAGCTGGGGGTTCACTCATGGACAAGACTTATGAAGAGCTGGCTAAATTTTTTAGAAGATGGTAGCTAATAGCTACCAATCATGTTATGTAAGAACAATGTCTCGAGCTAGAGTTCATGAAGTATATGCATTCACATCTCTATCTGCACAACTTACAGCTTTGGCAATGAAAGTTGACAGCCTTACAAAGCCATTGGTTCATAAGGTTCAGTCTTCAAGCAAATGTGACATATGTTGTGCAAATCATACTACTGCTGTTTACCCAGTTGCCCCAATAAACACATGCGAGGTGAACAAGTAATGTTCATTGGAAATAATCAGAGGCAACAAACAAGGCTCTATGCTCAAACTTATAACCTAGGATGGCGTAATCACCTGAACTTTTCATAGAGAGATAATCAACCAGCTGTGTGACCACTGGGTTTTAATCAACAACTAGATAGGAAGAATTCATTGGAAGATATGTTCAGTAAGTAAATGGAGGTAAATAATCAATTCATGTAAAAAACTGAGCATACTCTCCAAAACCAAAATGTAGCAATAAAGAACTTGAAGACTCAGATGAGCCAAATAGCTTTGGCTATTGCAGGATGCACACTGGGTACTTTGCCCAGTAACACTGAAACAAATCCAAAAGAACATGTGAATTCCATCACAACTAGAAGTGGATTACAATAGCCGAAAATTCAAGTTGAAAGGCTAGTTGTGAAGGAAATCTTGGTGCTAAAAGATGTTGAGCAATCTAAACAAACAAAGTAACTAGCTGAAAAGGACAAATTAGAGAGACATGAAGTAGTAGAAAGACCACTTGTAAACCTCAAAGGCTTATGAGACACAGACTGGATAAACAGTACTCGAAATTCCTTGAAGTATTCAAACGGCTGCACATAAACCTCCCATTTATAGAAGCTCTAGCACATATGCTTAAATATTTCAAGTTCATGAAGAAAATTCTTTTTAGCAAGAAAAGTTGGAGGATTTTGGGACTGTAGCTTTGAGATAGGAGTGTAGTGTGATCTTATAAAACAAATTACCTCCAAAATTAAAGGATCCAGGGAGTTTCAAATACCTTACACCATTGGACAGTTTAATTTTGATAATGTATTATGTAATCTTGGTGCAAGTATTAATCTTATGCCTTTGTCTATCTATAGAAAATTAAATTTCAGGAAAGTAACAGCCACAAATGTCTCATTGCAACTAGCGGATAGATTTATAAAGTGCCCACATGGGGTGGCTGAAGATGTGCTCATCAAAGTAGGCAAATTCATATTTCCAGTGGATTTTCTTATTTTAGACATAGAGAAAGACTGGAGTTTTCCTTTAATCATAGGTAGTCCATTCTTAGCCACTGGTCGAGCCTTAATTGATGTCGATAAAGAGGAGCTCATCTTAAGGGTTGAAGAAGATCATGACACTTACAAAGTCTTCCTGCCCGTTGAAAAACCATCTAACTAGGAAGAGGTATATCGAATTGATCATATTACTGTTAAGGCGGATGTTAAAGAAAAACTAGAGCGAAATCTGGATATCGAAACTAAAGGTAAATGTAAGAAGAAAAACAAGGCCTCGGTCTAGACGTGGAAAACAAAGGAGGTTCGTCTTTTTAATAGCATGCAAATTGAGGTCATCAAAGCCTCACACGAGCCACTGTGATTTTTGACACAGCCAGGCTCAAAACTACAAACAAGCGCTTGGTGAGAGGCAACCCAACTAGTAATTTCGCTCCTTTTTATTGTTTTTTCTTCTATTTACTTCTTTTCCTTTATGCACTCTATTTTAATACCTTAAGATTAAAGTGAATTTAAGTTTAGGCATTTCTATTTCATATGCTAGGATTAAATTACATTATTTTTCTTAAATTGTCCCTTAAAAAAAAAAAAAGAAAACTGGCCGCTAATGTACCCATACACGTACGCACAACTCCTCGGTTGTTTCTGTTCATTCTCCGATTCAACCAGTAACATCTAAAAAACCCAATTTAATGTGCAGTTAAAGAGTTAAACTAGCTAGGAATCAATTGTCTTGGCTTTTTGTGAACTTAACTTGATTTTTTAATTCAGCTGACTCTTTAAAGTACGTCCGGCAAACTGAGGTCATCAAAGCCTCACACGAGCCACCATGATTTTTGACACAGCCAGGCTCAAAACTATAAACAAGCGCTTGGTGGAAGGTAACACACCTAGTAATTTTGCTCCTCTTTATTGTTTTTTTCTTTTATTTACTTGTTTTCCTTTATGCACTCTATTTTAATACCTTAGGATTAAAGCAAATTTAAGTTTAGGCATTTCTATTTCATATGCTAGGATTAAATTACATTATTTTTCTTAAATTTCATCCCTCAAAAAAAAAAAAAAAAAAAACTGGCCCCCTAATGCACCCATACACGTAAGCACAACTCCTCGGTCCTTTTTGTTCATTCTCCGTTTCGACCAGCAACATCTAAAAAACCCAATTTAATGTACAGTTAAAGAGTTAAACTACTTAGGAATCAATTGCCTTGGCTTTTTGTGAACTTAACTCGATTTTTTAGCTTGAATTCAACTGACTCTTTAAGGTACGTCCAGCAAACTGATTTTATGCGCTGCTGGGTTTAATTGATTACATTGTGAGATTTATTGATGATATTATGTTGTTATGAACACTGCATGCCCTTAGTTAACTTTAGATGTCAATTTTGGATGTGCATTGGAGCTGAAACCTTCGCTGCTGCCCCTTGACTGCCGAGCTAGCTACTCGAGCTTGTTTGGCATGTTTGCCTAATTGCTTTTTGTGTTCTCTTGCTATGGATAGCTATATTAGATGCTGGGATAGGTGGATATATAGCTTTTGTTGTTGCTAGGTCGTGTTTGATGCCCCAATTTGTGTTCTAAATATGCCTGCAGCGATGCATTTAAACTACTCGATAAAATCCTTGGATAAGCTGAACCTGTTTCTTTTGACTTCCAAACTTTTTGGACACCTTTCTAATGTATTTGGGAAGTGAGTAGGTAAGATGGAGGCTGGTTTTAGCACGTGATAATGTAGAAATTAACATGACCTAGTAGTAGCGAAGTTTGGAATTGTTTTCCTTAGTAGGCAGTCTGTTGCCCCCCTTTCGGCCCCCAATAATCTAGCTTAAATGAGCTCCATTTACCATGAAAATTTGTGTAGAGCTAACTAATATGTGCACTATCAACCTTCAAAAGATAGCTCGGTAAAAGTCCTCTTATGTGCATGATATTAATTGTTGAAGTTGGGTCTATGGGGTTGTTTCATTGCTGGGTACCAACAGATGTCCCTCCTGTTTAACTCTTTTCAACTCCATTTGGCGTGACATTTGACTATGATGCAATATACATTGTGTAGTTTCATATGTCCAAAGATGGCTTGTAAAAGTTGTAAATTTGAGCAAGTTACTCGGTGTGGACTTACGGCTGCCTTCAACTTAAAATTCCCATATGTTTTGTCTTGTTTTCTTAAGTCGCTGAATACTCATGCTTCAATGTGTTTTTTAGTGGCTAAGTATCATTGTTATCTTTTTATAGTTGACCTTGTTCTGCAAGAATTAAATAGCTTCCAAAAGAAAAGGAAAACAAGTAGTAGTACAAGAAGAAGATTCCTGGGCGACTTGTGAGGCCATCAAGGAGAGACAGCTGATTTTATAGGACTTTAAGGACACAAGACTGGGTAACTTGATTGAATTATGTAGATGGACAAAATACGTCAAGGAGTCCTCCCAGGGCAACTTAAAAATGGTCTAAGATTTCTACAGAAACTTTAATGAGGACATTGAAACTGAGGGGACACAGCGAATAAATTTAACCAAAGTGTTTAGGACTTACCCCTCAAGTGATCAATGATTTCTTGGGCCTGGAGAGCTCTAATACGGCTCCAGTAGGCCACTTTAGTTTTTCCTGCAGTGACGAGGATCTAGCTCTTTTTCTAACAGGCAAAGGGCCATTCGAAGTGGTGACGGCGAAGCAGGTCCATCATAATGGAGATCTGTATGATGATGCTTGGTACCTCCATAACTTTGTCACCTCAAATGTCAAGCCCACTTCAAACAAGACCTCAGTCAATTTTGCTAGAGTCCACTTGTTATACCACATGTGCTATGGATACAAGTTTGATTTAGGTCGGCATATATACCATCAGATTCAGGACTTAGGGTTAGCTAAAGCTAAAGGCAAGAGGCTTCTATTCCTATATGTGATTATAGGCATTTGCATAGTCACGGGGGTACGGTTTGTACTGACTGACGAAATTCTTATTGATAGCGAACCGCTCTACAAAAGTTCACAGGAGAACTCAACAAAGCAACAGGCAAAGAAGCCTCAGACAGTAGAACCAGCGACGAGTGTGCCCACATCTGGCCCTGAGGAGGGCAGTGGACTTGCATCCAAGCCTGAGCTTGAGCCAGCCCACCACATTTGACCAGCAGATCTTAGGGTACATTTAGACCCTTAGCACACAGTTTGCAGAGCAGCAAGAGCATCTGAGGAGGCTTGAAAGTCCATAGCGGACCGTGGAGGACTTGGTTAGGCAGTTTCTGACAGTTTTGTCCCCTACTGTTGGCTTTCAGATTAGCCGCACAGAACCCACTCCCTTCGACCCATCGGGGTACGATCCAGATTCTCCATCAGCCATAACCTCGGGGAGTTCCTAAACCTTTACTCCCTATATTTGCTCTTTTTTACTCAACATTGGGCGCAATGTAAAAATTAAGTGCGTGGGGGGCGGGGAGGGGGTGATAAATTTTGTTTATTTTATATAGCTGATGTATATTGTTACTATCTCTTGGCATGTGTTTAAACCTACATATTGTCTAAGTTTAAATTGTGTAGTTTCAAAAGTACTGTTCATTATTTGGTGTTTTTATGTTTCTTGTTTCTATGTTAAGTAGAGGAAAAAAAACTGTAGTCAGAAATTTTTTTTTTTCATATATTTGTTAGGTTTTGTGTTCTGGAAAAATAAAAAATAAGCAAGGTTAAAGTATGGTGTTTTGTGAACACATGAAAGAGTAACTCATGATCTTAAAGTGCTAGATTTAACAGAAGTATAGTTTTACTGGAATTAGGATCTTAGTAATGTGAGAAAAAAAAAAGAATAGAAAAATTGGAAATATAGATTTGTACTTTTAACCTAGAGAGATTCATAATACAATTGAATTAGTGAACTCACAACTTCCATTTATTTGCTTTGCCTGGAATTGGTTATGGCGGAATTAGGTTGATAGATTTACCCTGGTGAGATTTTAAGCCTTTAGCTGACACATCTTTATCAGTCTCACTATCTTTATTCACGAGTGATATTCTTTCATGGGTTTGTGTCTCTAGAACTTGTTTTATTTCTCTTTGAGGCTAAATTGTTACATGCATTTGATAAAAATGGTTAAGCCACTCTTTCTTGATTTACACTTTAGCCAAAAATCCTACCTTGTCAATCAATTGTCTTTTGCATAACCCCTTTTAGCTTTATAGCCTATTTTTATTTCTTACACCCATTAATATTAGTCATGATCTAAAAACAGTATATATTCTTACCTTGCCAATAGACTAGTGGATTGTTGATTGATTTTGTTGCATGGAGTGGATAACAAGTAAGTGTGGGGGAGTAGTTGTTATTGATGAGGTCTTCATAAAGAAAAGGTGACACTACAAGAAATAGGTCTTTTACCCAAACATAAAATAGCCGCACATATTATGTGTAGGTATTTAGCCACACATAATTTTGGTATGTGTGGGTAATTTAATAAATGCACTTCATTTGTTATTTGGCATTTATTATGTATAGATAAAAGCTTTTAGCTACATTTGAAATTGGTGGGAGAAAAAGCCGCATTTTTAGAAATTGGCCGGAGTTTATAGGTTTTTAATAAAATTGATGTGTCATTTTGTATTTCTTAGATTACCCACACATAAATATATATATTATTTATGTGTGGGTAATTCTCCAATCTTTATATACAATAACTGCTTACTTGGCTCCAATGTGGCGCCTAATCACCAGTATTTATTGGATAAATGCAAAATCAAATTTATGTTACCCGCACATAATTATAAATATTTTTATGTGTGGGTAATTCTCCAAACTTTATATACAATAAGTACTTACTTGGCTCCAATATGGCGTCTAATCATCGCTACTTATAGGATAAATACAAAATCAAATTTACATTACCCACACATAATTATAAATATTATTTATGTGTGGGTAATTCTTCAAGATTCATATATAAGTATTGCTTATATGCCTACAACCTAGTGTACAATCACCATAACATGTAGGATAATTATAAAACCATATCTTTACTAACCACCCATAATTATGATTTTTTTTATGTGTAGGTAATCCTTAAAGCATTATGTACATTGATGTAGGCGTATCTACACTCAACAATTCCAAGAAATGCAACAAATGATAACATGAATTTAACTAAACAAAAGAACTCTCTTTTTCTTATTTAAATACAACCAAGAACCCTATAATGTATGAAAGGGGGAAGTAGATTACTCACAGAGAGACTATCTATCCGTAAGAGGCCAAACTCAGAAGAATTGTCTAGAACTAAACAAAATTAAATACATAGAGCGAAGAATTGAATAAAAATCGAAAAATGCAACATAATTTTGGGAAAATACGATATTAGTAGCGGCAAAAGTTGGTGTCATGGCCCAAAAAACGGACTTTGTATAGAAAAGTTATATCCACTTTTGTGAACACCGACAATGATATTATTCAATGTTTTATTGAAACTCATTTGAGCTATTACTTTTTTCAACAAAATCATTAAAAATGATATAGAACCCTTTTAAAAAAACTTAATTTGCATAGATCCTAGTGAAAGAAATTAAATGAATAAACAATATTTAAAAAGCTTACAATAGAAAACTAATTACTTGCATAGAGCGTGACTCACCATCATCCCAACTTAGAGGCTAGTTGCAAAACCGTACTTATATTATTCATACATAATTATAAATAAATGTAATTTATGTGTAGAAAAATTTTATAATAACTTTGTATGCACAAATATTATTGTGTACAGTTGATGGATGACGTGACTCTAACCTGACTTATAGCCAATATAAATGAATCTAACCGTGACCGAGCAATCACGCCCCCAACCACCTCCGAAATTTCACCTCCCCTACCAATAATTCATGGCCCAGATTCCCCCTTCCCAAGGTCCCAAAAAACAAAAAGAAAATAAATAAATAAAGGGAAAAAAAGAAGCTTATGTGATAGGAGCTTCTGTTATAAGTATTTAATTTTTATTTGTTAATTGATTCTTATCTAACTTAATTGACAGCCTCATCTCCACCACTACGCAACTCATCAACTTCAATTGGCACAACAACTGATAATGAGAATACAGATGAAGGTTCGAATGTACGTGAGATTACTTGTGGCCATGGTGCTCGTAGAGTGATGAAAAATGCTAAGGAAAGATTGACCGTGCAGTTTGATTTTACTCTGAGGCAAGCAGCATGGAGCAATACAGAGGCTTTCAATAATGAAATTGGCTACATTGTGCGTAAGAATTGTATTTTTCAATACAAGGATTGGAGGCTTGTACCAAAGGAAGTAAGGGCACTGCTTTGGGAGAAACTTCTTGTAAGTATTTTTTTTTTTGTTTATTCAGTACAAGGACTGGAGGCTTTTATAGTATTTTATTTGTTGTGAAATGCTTGCTGTTTTATATGGTTGTATCTTCTATGTGATACGTGCAATCATGACATCCTATAAGAATTCCATTTGATATTAAAATTAATATTTATGTGGAGTTGGAAAATGAATCATTAAGTTCAATTTTTTTTACTATTTTTACTTGAGGAATCTGGTTGTGGATGTTTTGTTTTCCTACAGGATGGTTAACTCAAATTACACGGCGACTCTGTTGACATTTTTGTAGAATCTTTATGTTTCATTAGGTATATGAATGTGTTTTTTGGGGTGTTACGTATTTTCTTGCTCTCTTTGTTTATTTTCTTGCTTTGTTAAAAGTGGAAAGAATGTCCTTGTGATATTTTTTGTTTGAATTTGTAGACACTTTTTCATATTGATGTTGGGGATGAGAAAGTCCAACAAGTTATTGACAAACAAATGCAAAAAGCTTGGAGAGGATACAAATATAAACTACATGCATACTTCAAACAAGTTGGAGGAGAGGAAGATCCTGTTAAGGCAAAGAATAAGTACCATGAGGATATAAGCCAAGAGGACTGGGATTATCTATGCAACCTTTGGAGTGGTTCTTTATATAAGGTAATGTCTGTACCTCGTTAAATTGATAATAATGATTATAACTATACCAATATTAATATTCATTTTGTTGACATATTATTGTGTTTTGTTATACAAGGAAATGCAAAGAAGAATGCTGAATCCCGTGGAAAATGAAAATGGGAATCTAGAAATGTTTCAAAGAGTACAGCATGCCATCATGTTGAGCGCAGAGTTGGATGCACCCACTGGCCATATTGAGACTTGGCGTATCTGACATTGGCATTCTGAACGTGGTTGGCTATCTCAAGAGGTAGAGGCTAAATATGTGAGTATAGTTTTATTGCACTATTTTTTTGGTGACATTTGCATGCAACTTTGCATCTTAGTAATAATTTATATTTTACTAAGTTTAATTATGAGTCACGTGTAACTTTACTAGTATCGTCGTATTTTTAAAGTAGTTCATTTGCAACAACATGCAGAAATGATGCAGTTGAGAGATGAAAATCCACCAGAGAAAATGACTGATAAAGATATATTAGAGAAGGTGCTTGGATGACAATCAGTCCTTTTGTTTGGTTGGGGACAGTCCCCTAATACTATTGGGGCCAAGAGTACTAGTGTTGAGTCAAACCGTCCCACATACAGTCAGTTGCTTAATGATGTAAATCATTACAAGTCTCATTTCAGAGAGCTCGAAGGAGAGGTTCAAATGATGCGACAGGCATTGATTGAAAAGAACATTATACCTCCTTCGTCTGCACCATCAGATCAATGTTCAGGACCAGCCCATCCAAGTCCGTCCCCTGTTGGTGAATTATCCCATCCTCAATTTGGTGGAAACCGTCTTTTCAACTCTTCTAGAGGTTATGTTGACTCAACCTCTGAGTTTCATCACCCTCTTGATGACTTATGTTGAAATTGTGTAGGATTTACATTGTTTTGTTGATTCCACTATTAATGTTTCTTTTAATTGCGGTGATATTACTTTTCGATTTTGTTGAACTTATTTTCAAACTTTATTAGTATGTTTCAATTTCTATTGGACAACATTGTGATATGAATACATGTTTATTCAATCATTTTGTTTATAATTTTACAAACTTTTTATTCATATAATCTATAGATGTAAATGAAAAAAAAAAGAAAAAGAAAAGCGAACTATTGCCCACACATAAATAAACTATTAACTACATTTAATGTCTTTTACCCACATATAAATAAACTTGTACCGACACATACGTACTATTAACTACACAATATACTTATTTTTACCCACACATAATCTTATTATTTACCCACACATAATAAATTACATGTCAGCATCTACGTCATCGTCCACGTCATCATCCATGTCACATGCCACGTCATTGTCCATGTCATGTGACACATCATCGTCCACGTCATTAACACATCATCATCTAGTCCTGCCACCTCAAAACACCATGTCATGGTCCACATCATCGCCTATGTCAACATTGCATATGTGGCCGTCTCATTATCCACACATATGATAATATTTACTTACACATATATATGCAGGTAAAAGTATAACATTTACCCACACATATACCTATGTGTGGGTAAAAACTTTCCTCTACGGACCGATAGAGACACTTGTTGACACTTATATTATGTGTGGGTAAATGTTTTTACTCGCACATAACTATATCTTTACCCACACACAATGTTTTTACTCACACATAACTATATCTCTACCCACACTTACATTCTTGTAGTGTGAGGGGGACAAGTTGATGATATATAGGCTGGGGTGGTTTGTTATGTGAAAAGATGAAAGAGTTGAAAGAAAAAAAAAAAAGAGGGGAATGATTTGTGCAAAACGAGTTGTCGAGAGGGGAAAAAGTAACAAAGAAGGAAAAAAGGCAGAGGTGAAAAATAGACAAAAAAAGAGATGACAAGGAAAAATAGGAAATGAGTTGAGATAAAGGGTTTATTCTTTTTGAAATAAATGCGTAAGTTACCTTTGGAGGATGCGATATGTTGTTATGGTATAGGCGACGCTAGAAATTTTTAATGGATGAAGGGAGTAGTGGTTTTAGTTGAGATATGTGCTTAACTGTTATAAATTTGTGTTCCACTAGTTTCAACGATTTATTAGCCTCACTTCTCAAAATTTTCCTACCTTAACCCATAGCCCCATTACAACCCTTAAAAGACCTTATGATTTATGTCATGCGTGTGTACTTAAGTGGTGAAGAATGAGAAATTTTGCAAACCAATGGTAGAACTCTCCTGTTGGATAGAATCTTGAGCGTAAACACTTAACTCTTAAACACTTGAGCGAAGAGTGAATTTATCTGCAAGGGTCAGCCTATCTAGGTTATGCAATTTCAGGTAAAAGCTTTGTTTAATGATTCTAATGTTGCTTGAAGGCACTTGTTCATGACATTTTATGAATTTCGAAGGTTAACCAGTACTTGTAAAAATAAAAAATAGAAGCTGAAAAAAGTAGAAAAATTCTCAAAACTCTTGCATTGCTTTGGAGACTTTTTATTAGGCAGGCTTACTCTGGACTGATTAACAGATGGGGCATTGTGAGTTGTTGTCCCATGTATAATAAAAGTTGAAGAATTGTGCCATTGCTTTTTTGCTATTGGCTTTTTTTGTTACTCGGGGACACATAACAGTCTAAGCGAGAGGGAATTTGATAGGTAGTTATTTGTGATGTTTAAATCCCCTATATGTGTTGTTGATTATGAGATATTGTGTTTAAAAGTTTGTATTTACGTTCAATCTGGTGAATTGTAGGTTAAAATCCAACAGTAAGTCAAGTGGGGACAATTCGGATTAATTTAGCACAAATTACGAAGTTCAGGGGACAAAACAAATGAAACAGAAAGATGATGGACAAAATTGGAGCATCCGCATGATGTGAGGCCGCATGGCTTGGCGGCAAAGGAAAATCTGTTCGAGGGTAGATGTGGTCGGTTTTAGAGAAGGGCCGGAATATGTAGCCGTATGCTTCATTCCATGCAGCCAAGGCAGCTGCATGCTAGGAGGGCAGAATACACGACAGAAGACCCATGTGGCCGCATGGATCTCTCATGTGGCTATATGGTCAGATTTTCGCGATTTTTTTATTTTCCTATTTTCTTTAGAATTCTTTTTATGGCAAACTTAGTACAATAATTTCATTCTTTTCTTAGGTTTTCTCGAACCTTACATATAGAGGTCTTGGCTAGTTTCGAGAAAGACATCCATATATATATACATATATATATATTAAATTACATTATTTTCTTCAAGTGGTTCATAGAGTTTGTTCGGCATTTTTGAGTTGAAATTTGAGATTGAAGATGATTGGTTCGCCGTTCTTCATTGTCATTCCTTTTCTCGATAAAACGGGTCATGAATTCCAACTTTCTTCTCTTATTCTTTGTGAATTTGATCTTTATTATGCATAACTAATTCTTCTTCTTGGGTTGAACGATGTAGCCCCGTTGTGAACCCTAGTAGTTAGTTTGTTGATTCAAAGCCGGAAAATCAGTTTCTAGTTAATTCTTTAACATCTTATTATATGGGTTTCACTTGTTTGGTATGTGGACGGGTAGATGTTTACTGGTTTGCGTTGAACTCGAGAGAAGAATGCAAGAAATAGATTAGGTGATAAAGAAATTAATTTAGACAAGACAAAGAGATTTGTTTGTAGTTAGTTCGGTCACGTAAATTGAACTTTCGGGATATTTGCATGAGCTTCTTGCTATTAATGCATTTAAGAGGGTTGATAACATGCTCGCCTAGAGAAAGTTGGGGGGCCTAATTATGTAGGATTAACTGGTTTCAAGAGGGGTGGGATTAACTAGTTTAGAGAGGGGTAGCTGATTAATTACGTGAAATTTGATCGTTAACTAGGATTTTTTTTTTTTTTTTTTTGCTAAGTCAATGAACAAGTAGCTAAGGGAATCAGTGATGGTGAAGTTTTGAGTCCCAATTTCACACAAATCTTGAAGAAAACTTTTAAAATAATTTACTTCTTAATTTGTTTTGGTTTTACTTTTAGTTATTTATTTATTTTTACAACAAATCCAAATTTCCGTTGTCTCAACTAGAGCGTGAGTTGGGTGTTTAATACTTAAATCTTTCCTATTGGGACGACAACCCAAACTCAAAATCCACTTTATTACTTGTTCGACTCGTGCATTTGCGGATTGCATGCATGTTTTAATGAATACTCACTTGGAATGTTAGAGGCATTGAAAAAACAAGTGCTACAAGCAGAACTAATACATTGGTAAGAAAGCACAATATTATTATAGTTGCATTGATTGAACCTCAGGTAAATAGAAATAAGATCACAACATACTGCCTTAAACTAGGATTTCAACATCGCCATATTAAATGTAATGGGAAGATATGGCTGATGTGGAAAGATACTGTACAGTGCATTGTGGAAGCTCATGATTATCAGTTTATTCACTCTAAAATTATTTGCCTTACTGCAAAGGAAAATTTTCAATTCACAATAGTTTATGCCGATTGCTATTATGTGGCTTGTAGAAGACTTTGGCAAGAACTCAGAAACCTGGCTAATAACATTGATGGACCATGGATTTTTACAGGTGACTTCCACACTGTTAAATTCTCCTCAAACGTTGTGACAATACTATTAATAGATATAGACCTGCGTGGGAATTTGAAGAAACTATTTTTGATTGTGGGTTAATGGACCTAAATGTGACTAGTTTTTCATTCACTTGGACAAATGGGTGCATACTTGAAAAAACTTGACAAAATTTTGGGGAATATTGAATTTGTTAATTTTGCATCTTCTTGTAAGATCTCTAGATTAAACTCTACATGCTCAGAACATTATATACTATTTGTGGAAAACATTTTACAGACCTTCCACGGGCCTTTCTCATTGAGATCTTTGAATGTATGGACAAAGCACCATACCTTCCTAGTGTGAAAACTAATAGGGTTTCATATCCAATCATGTATATGATGTTTACAACACGACTGTTTATAATAATTTATAATAAGATAAGACAAACTCTAAACTATGACCCTAATAAGTTAAAGTACCAAAAATACCATAAGACAAGTATTTAACCAAAAAAAACTTCTATCACTCCCCATAAAGCTTATGATGGTCATCATCAAGAGTTTGCCAAGAAGCAAACAAAAACACACTAGTTTTTGACACTTCATCTCCAAGCAGGGTTGGGTGGGTCATGTAGTATATGTGCTCAGCTTGACAACTCTTCATCACAATAGGAGCAAAATCCAAGTGTATAGTCTCTATAATTGTGGAAAGAGATCCAAACACAACAACCAATTTCATATATATTGGACATCAAATTTAAGAAACAAGAAGTGAGAATCGAATTCCAATTCCAGATATCAACTGGACCAAATTAGAGAGACAATTCCCAATACATAGACACTAACTCACCTCGGATTCCACCTCAAATTAAGTAAACAAAAAACAAATCTTTCAATTATATTAATTAATTCCTTTAAACCTAATTCTCCACCTCATCTTTTATGTCCACATATACACCCAAGAAGGCTAATCCAGAGATGAACAAATTGATTGGAGTCACAGTGTCCTTGATCACATATCAAGAGAAGGCAATCAAGAGCCAATCTTTAACAACACTGGCCACATTTATGGTCAAAGTAGAGGTCTTTCCCACTAGCGAAAACATTGCTAGATTCAAAGCAAAAGTACAGACAAAATTGATCCCAAAAATCATAAATTTAAGTGGAAGCTAGTTGGAGGTCTCCTTCAAGAGGGGATATTCGACAAAAACCCTAAGGATAAACAAGAAAACCAAGCAATGGGGACCAAAATAATAAACAGAAGTTAGAGGATTTAGGTTGATTCCCTTTGAAGTAAGTAAGATGGCCTCAAAAGCCACAACACCAAGCTGCAAGATCACTCCCCAAGTGTCAAACTTGGCCTCCCCATAAGCTACCATGGCAACCCCAATAGAGATCGAAACCATATTCACCATAGTATTTGATTGGAAGTTCTTTTTTTTCCATAAGCACCCCAATACTATAAACAACCACAAGTACAAGGGCCTTAAGCATTTGAATTAATGACATGGCAAAATAAATATAAGCAGAATTAGAAAGCCAGAGGGAAAGCGAATAAAGAAGCCTATTTGGTACCACAAATTTGAGATAAATATCCCAAGACATGGAGATGGGTTAGACAGCCTTGAGAACCTAAACAAGAAAAAACTCATGTGAATAATTGTAAGAGAAATTGGGTATGGCCAATTGTACATTTTCCAATTCAAAAGGAAAAACAAAGAAATCAAAGACAATAACGGAAATAGACAGAACAAAGGACTTTGCCGGATGATCGGTGAATAGAAATAAATGAAACAAAGGACTTTGTGGATGAGGGGTGAACGGAAATAAAAGGGACTTTGCTCTGATTCCATGTGAGAATTTAAACGGTTTCATATTCAATAATGTATAAGATGTTTACAAGACAACTATTTATAATAAGATAAGGCAAACTCTAAATTATAACCCTCCAGTAAATTAAAGTACCAAAATTATCCATAAGACAAGTATTTAACCAAGTAGCACTTCTAACACCTAAATGTGATCCAGCAGAACTGGTAGGTAGAGTGTGAAGGGAATGGCAAGTGAAGATTGTAGTTGAAACTCAACAGGTTGATGGAAGCGCCGATAAGGATATTTTTGGAAACATCAAGACTCGAGTCAGTGCAGCTGAATTGATGGTGGATAAAGCTTAGTGGAACTTTGAACAAGATCCCAAACTAGAAACATGAAAAGAACTTAAACGCACTCAGGCCATTCTTAGTGAGGCTCTGATTTTTGAAGTAGAATTTTGGAAACAAAAAGCTTCAGTGCATTGGCTACGGAGTGGAGACAAAAACACCAAATACTTTCATGGTTTGATAAACAGAAAATACGTGAAAAGCAAGATCACCAATGTCCAGTGGAAAGGAAAGGAATTGACTTTAGATGAGGACTCTTAAAAGTCTACCATTGAATATTTCCAGGAAATTTATAGTAATGAAACTACTAAAAAGAATGGGGACTTCTTGACAGTTATTCCAAAAATGATTACTGAGCAAGAAAATCTCGAACTTGTGGCTCCACTATTCTACACTCTTTCAAATGAATGGGGTTAAAGTAGCTAGCCTTGATAGCATCTATGCCTTCTTCTTCAAATAGTATTGGGCTATTATTAAGCATGATCTCTGTGAAGCTATTGAGGATGTATTCAGAGGGCAATTTATCCATAGAACATTTACCTGCACTACTATTTACCTTATTCCCAGAAAAGACTCCTGTTTCATGGGCTGATTATAGGCTAATAAGCCTATGTACCATTTTCATTAGACTTATCTCAAAGATTCTAGCAAAAAGACTTGCCACTTTGCTACCTAGGCCGATCTCAGAAAATCAGAGTAGATTTGTTAAGGGAAGTGAAATTTGTGACAGTACTCTGATTTCACAAGAAATGATTCACAACTTTAATAGAAAAGTAAGAGGGAATAACATTGCCATTAAACTAGATATGCATAAAGCTTCTGACAAGGTAAATATGGAATTTTTGTATGATATTCTCAGAAGATATGGATTCAGTGAGCAATGGATTAATCTTATTAGAAGATGTATCTCAAGAATTTGGTACTCTATTCCCCTGAATGGTAGAACCACTGGTTTTTTCTTAGGAGAGCGGGGTTTAAGGCAAGGTGACCCACTCTCTCCAGCACTATTCATTCTCTCCGCAGAGATTCTTTCTAGCAATCTCAATAGGCTATTTGAGAAACATCCCATTTGGAGGTTCAACTACGGGGTGCATTTGTATATCTTATCTAGGCTTTACGGATGACGTCATCATTTTTTCCAATGGCTACATGAGATATATTGAGGCCATCTCCAGTACTCTAAATCTATATGATAAAGTCTCTAGCCAGATCAAAACAATAGAGATAAGGGTGGCTTTTTGGTCCCTCAAAGAGTAACCTCCTCGTTGAGTAACAACATCACGTAAATTACAGGTTTCTCAAATCTTACCCTGCCTATTTCTTATTTAGGTATCAAACCTTACAAAGGAAGAAGTAAGTGGAATTTGTTTATCCAACTGGTGGAACAAGTCAAGAAAAGAGTTACTAGTTGGCAAACGAGAATTGTATCACCAGGAGCTAGACTTACGTTGATCAAAAGTGTGACCTCCATCCCCATTTACTCCTTGCAAGTCTCTCTCCTAAGTATATACTAAAGGAATTAGAAGCAACTTTTGCCAAATTCTTTCAGGGAAGTATTGATGGCTCTAATAAAATACATTGGGAAAAATGGAAGGATATTTATAAGCCATTGATAGAGGGGGTTCTGGTTTTAGAAGACTCCAGGATATAGATGATGGCTTTTCCTATCAAACTCTAGTGGAAGTTTAGATGTCAAAATTGTTTTTAGGCTAAAATCCTACTTAAAAATTATTAGAAAAAAGCTTCGCCGTACACTTGTCCCTATCAAGAACGCTGATTCAAGTATGTAGAAGAGAATTAAGAAAATTGCGGACAAAGCAGAAAGTCACATTGGGCAGATTGTTGGGGAAGGAAATGTGTCCTTTTGGTATGATTTGTGGCTTGGAGAAGAGAGTTTGTGAAAAAAATTCCATCACAGGACCACAACAACTACAAGGTTCAGGATTATTTTCAGGAGACATTTGGAATGAATCTAAGCTGACTGTGGAAACAAACAGATATATTTCATAGCAAATATGCCAAATCAAAATTTTTCAATCTGATAAGGACTTGGCCATATGAAAAGGTAACCTACCAAAAGTGCATGGAATATTGTTAGAAGAATAGAAACCAAATAGTTTTAGAACAAATCAATTTTCTATGTGGAGATTATGGAAATGGTGGATCCCGGCTGATGAGGTTATTTGAAAGAGACTACAAGCGACAATTGCTTCTAAATGCCAATGTCGTATTAATATTGAGACAATCTAACCTGACCTTATTGATTGTCACATTGCAAAACAGATGATGGAATACTTCAGAAACTTGTTCAAACTCCCAAAATGCAAGGTTAATTCCATCCAATCCATGCTATTTTATTAGTATTATATTGGTCCTCACCATTACGCAGGTCATATCAGATCCATTTTACCCGTTTTAATTTTTTTGGTTTATCTTGATCAATCGAAACAATGCTAAATGCAATGAAACTAGATGAATGCTAAGACCATTATTTAAAAAATTGAGAATCTACTCAATGACTTGCATAAAGGAGTTTTGATCAAGTGACTAAGAAAAGATGGATCCCTGTGATATAGAATTGCCCTTCTACAGGTTCTGTCAAATTAAATGTTTATGGGATGGGATGTGAAAACACATGTCGTATAGCTGGAGAAGGAATATTGATAAATGAGCAAAGGGAAATAGTGGCTAGTTTTTATTGCTTTTGGAAGGAAGGGAGATCTATCGAAGCAGAACTTAAGAGATCTGTTTTAGTATAGAATTTTGTTCTTGTTTCCAAACTAAATGCCTTATAGTTGACACATATTATATTGAGAATGTTTCCTTAATTCAGAATTTAAAAAAGGGGAACTCGAAATTAATTAGAAACTTTCAACTCTTTGCTCACAGAGTTAATGCAGAATTCCTTCATATTTATAAAGAAGGTAACTCAATTGCTAATTTTCTGGCAATTGAGGGGCTTAAAGAAGAGAATTGTCTTCATTTTTACAAAGAGAATTGCCATTCTCAGCTTATTGATATTATTGAAAGAAAAAGAGAAGACATTCTTATACCAGATTTATCAGCTATTTCTAAAGAGACAGCTCACCCGTTAGCTATTCTTCAATTAGCTTCAACAAGAAAATTCTGCCCACCTTTCTATCTTTACAAATGAAAAGTCTGAAAGGTTGACTTGGAAGCCTCAGGGATGAAGATATTGACTTTATGCCATGAAATTTTGCATCCCCATTGTCAGATTCTGGCGCAAGTTGTTGTTTATTCTGCTTGTTCTCTAGATCTGGTATGTCGTTTTGGGCTTGTTGGCTTGGCCCTTTATTGTTTGGGTAAAGTTTGTTTGGATCTAGTTGGTCTAGCTAGGATATAGTTTGTCAAGTTGTTGCATTGAGTATTTTTTCCCTCCTTTATTCACTTTCCCCTGTCCTACTCCGTGTCAGCCCATGGGGAGCTCCCTTAGGCCCATCAGCCCATTGGGCGCTACTATGGGCCTTTTCTTTGTACCGCTTTCTATCCTCAATACAATTTAGTTTCATTAAAAAAGGTACAAGTTTACACAATGTCTAGGAAGGAAACTATCGATGCATGAAAAATGGTATTAGGTAACTCATAATTTAAATTGAGCATTTTTGTCATTTAATATGACTAAACTGCATGTAAATATACTTTACCTTGCAGGAGATGTGCTTGTACCTTACAAGTTAGCTACTACCTTGTTTGATTCCAGAGCTACTCATTCCTTTGTTAGTCCTACTTTCATTGAAATTGAATGACCACTTTCACCTATGGCCATCTCATTTAGTGTGTCTACACCATTAAGAGTAGTAATGAATTCAGATTATGTTTTGAAAAGTTGTCCAATAGCAGTGAACATAATATTACTGTTGGGAGATCTTATTGTATTGGACATCCAGGGTATTGATGTTATACTAGGAATGGACTAGCTATTAAAGTATCATGCTTCTATTGACTGCCACAAAAAGACAGTGGTGTTTGAGCCCCCTAATGAACCTTGCTTTTGTTTTGTTGGGAGTAAGGTGAAATTGTCTATTCCGATTATATCAATGATGAAAGTTCCGCAAATGATGAATAAGGGTTGTAGAGGTTACTTAGCTTTAGTGATTTAGGTGCCTAAAATAGAGCCGAGTATTGAACAAATTTTAGTTGTTCAAGAGTACCCAAATGTTACCAGATGATCTCCATGGTTTGCCACCTAAAAGGGAGATCATGTTCATCATTGACTTGGTTCCTGGAACGGCTCCAGTGTCTGAAGCACTTTATCGTATGGTACTTACTGAACTTAAAGAATTGAAGGAGCAAGTCCAAGATCACATTGATATGGTTCGACCCAGCTTTTCACCATCGGTTGTTCTTGTTCTATTTACAAAGAAGAAAAATAGCTGTATAGGATGTGCATAGAGTACAGGGAGTTGAACAAGATGACAGTGAGGAATAAATATCCACTACCAAGGATTGAGTGTAACGACCCAAAATTTTCTACAAGTTTTATATTTAATTCCTGGAAATTTATGAAATTTATTTTTACGGACTAAAGTGTATTTGGGGATATATTCGTGCAAAGAAATAAAATAATGTTTATGTACTTAAGGTTCAGTAGGCATTCGATAAAAAATTTTGGGGTGAAAATAAATTCCGAAACAAAGTGCTAGGGCTGCTTGGTAAATAAATGTATAGGGGTCAAAAAGCCTTTCTACCGGAAAGGCCAATTAACCTCAACCGCAGATCTTCAATAAAATATCTGGATATCAACCACTGAAATTCTTCCCACTTGTCTATAAATACGCCTTGGTAATTGGGGAAAGAAGCAGGAGTATCGGTAGAAGGTAAGTGGATACTCCTCAGCTAATTCCTGTGTAGTGCAAGTACTGCTGTAATACTATCAAAGTCCTTTGGTAGCACTATGGGTCTGACGTTAAGTGTCCCGTAGTATGGTAGTTCTATGGAAGCACTTTAGAAGTACTATGGTAGTACTTTGAGAGTACTTTGGGCTATAATACTGCAATTCTCTTCAGAAGCACTGTCAAAGTACTACAGTACTAATCCATGGGCTTGTAAAGTGCTGTACTCTGATAGTACTTTAAAAGCACTTCTGAAGCACTTCGTAAGCATTATGAATGCAGCACTTCTAAAGTACTTCCATTGCACTCACTGATGTTGACATAAAGAAAAATAAGTAAGAACACTAATTACGGTACAAATTTACTTTTATTGATTAAGAACCTTCACCGACACAAAGTAGCAGGTGAGTGGAGTTAACGGGTTTCAAAGCAAAAATCTATTTTCATGGAATTTTTTTGCAACAATGTTTGTGTTGACTAAAGTTATTGATAAAGTCGTATATATTGTTTTTATGCTAATGATTGTTTATGGTGATTGATCATTGATTTTCATAAAGTCTCGTGTTATTTTAAGTATCAATGATTTTTAAGAAATTTCATTCTGCTGTCAATTGTAAAAGGTGTAATTCCATGAATTAATAAAGTACGTTAGCCTTCCTTCAGTAAATTTTCATTGATAAATTAATGTTATACTGGGCTTACATGGAATTTCACAAAATGAACAAAGATTGATCATGTTTATATGAATGGAGGTAATCCAGATCTATCGGATCTACATTGTGAATTCCATGTTCTTACGAAATAAAGAGCTCAATGTTATGTGCCCGAATGATGACCGATCACATATCACAAATCATGTTTTTACTATATGGATAGTAATGGCATACTAAATGTTTCTATCACTATATCAAGTATTATACCATGAAATCAAGTACTAAATGCTTTTATGTCAAAGACCAAGCTGCTTAATGTTTTCTATTACAAATTATATATCTTATCTTTTGAACATCATTTTCCAGTACAACTATAGAATTTCGTAACGTTTCAAGGAGTATATGGCATCCAAGCACCTCCACTCACTGAGTATTATATACTCATATTCTTCTTTTTCTATTTTTTAGGAAAAATGGAACAAGAACATCTAGTGATATGTTTGGAGGTTGGATTATTCAAATCGCTTCAAGTTGTGTTGGGTTAGACCATGAATTACTTGGTTATATTCTTGGGAAATGAGTATCATCCAAGATGAAACATATGTATCATTTGTAAACTCAACTTTTAAGTGAAGTTTATAGCAACTGGAATACAATACTAATACCAGTGCTCACACATTAATACAATAGTGTGACATGTAATATGAATATAATGGTCGGACGCCTCATCCTCAAGTTTCTTTTGACCTTTTTATACATTGGAGTAATATAATTGTGCTGACTTTAGACACCCCTACTATACCAAAATGATGTATTAAGCATGTCACTGTAGAAAAATTTAGTTTTTATTCTATAAGCTTCTTTTCCAGTTAATTATATTCCTGTCAGTTAAAAAGGTATTAAAACAAAACATTTGGGTCAGAGTTAATAGATATTTTTCTTATAACCTTATTTTATTTTCTCTTTACTATGTGTAGAATTGATAAATAGAAAAATTTATATTTTTAAAATAATGAGGACCGTGTAGAACAATTATTTGTATTAATCAATACAGCAAATTGTTACAATTCGATTTTGAGAGATTTTACAAATGAATGAAAACCCTCTTCGAAGTCCTCTGATTAACAATCGAACGGTTGAAGCATGGCCCATATGGCTTGAATCCTGAACTTCAGAATTTGAACTTGATTTGAAGATTCAAACTTGTTGAATCTTCAAAGAACTTGGATTTCTGGACTTAGATTTGGCTTGACTTTGATTTGTAGAAGATTTTGATTTTCTGGCTTCGGCTTAACTTGATTTAACTGCATGGTTTTGTGCTCCGGCAGCTTTGACTTGGTTTTGTGTGAGTTTCGGCATCTTCGGGTCTTCAAGGTTTTTGTGTACTTGTGACTTGTGATTTTCATTGAACCAAAGACCCCTATTTATAGGGAAAACCTAGGGTTTCAAGAAAAAGTAGAATGGGCTGTGGGCCGAGTTTTGACTATAGGACGGGCCTTTGAAACTAAAATGGGCATGGGCTCTTTTGATTTAAACAAGCCTTACGAGTTTCAAATATTTAAGTGGGCTTATTCATTTGATATAGGCCGAAATTATAAAATAAACCTGTAAAAAATTTTGATGTCTACAAATGCCCCCTCAAGATTTATCGATTTATTATGAAAACAAATAAATGGATAAATCTTGAATACGTTTAAAATCTAGAAAATTTTTTTTTTTGGTTAAAACGAGACATCAGATAACAACAAATGAGTTTGGCAGTCAAGCCCATTAATCATGAGGAAAATAATTTGAAAGACAAGAAATTAAAAAAAAAAAACCAAATAAGGCATTTTAAATTTTTCTTTTTTTTCTGTTTTTTTTCTTCATAATTTTTTTTTCTTTTGTTCCAAGGATTACCTTAATTCTTGTAACTCTTACTTCTCAAGACATTCTTTTTTCTAGATTCCATCCATGCAAACCCTAGAGAAAACTCTATATAAACCATTCTTTAAGGATAATTTGTGTACAATTTCTTCAAGATTAATTTGTGTACAAATTGTCTTCAAGGTTAATTTGTGAAGAATTTGATTCCCTTGTGTATTTTGAAGACTTTCTTTGAAGAATTTGATTTTTTTTTTTTCACTTTTGCCGTGAACTTTCAGAATCCATGTGAATGAAAGAAGCAAAATTTGAGTTGAGCCTTTATTGTTCCAAGTCAAATTTGGAGAAAATGCTAGTTTATTTTGGCATGACTTGATTTTGTGGAACTTGTTGAATGATTCCATCACTACCACAAAAAAGACCAATAGGCATCGGTTGTAACCATAAATACACATCGGTTTTGACGCCAATGCATATGTCAGAAACGCGTATTGTCGGTTGTTTCACAAAAACTGACACCTAAAGCCAAATTTTTAAAATAAATAAATAAATAAAATAGACAATAGGCATCGGTTGTAAAGGAACAATCGACGCCTAAAGTGACTTTAGCCGTCGGTTTTTAGTTTGCAACTGACGCCTATTGTGTGTTTTTTCCTTTTTTTTTTCAGGGGTCAGACTCTTTTCTAGATCCGCCAGCTTGAAAATTCAAAATTCAAGGAATAAATTATGTGGAGACACCCTTAAACATTGCTCTTTAAACAAATAGTTGGAATAATAATGTGGGCCCATTCGATTTATATTCTACTTCATTTCCACAAAAATAGAGTAATATATATTAGATTACGTGGAAAAGCCTACTACAAACACAAAAGGCAGAAACTTAAGCCCTAAAAAGACAAATTAAAGGACTTATGAAACAAATTAAAGTCTAACAACCCAAAGAAAAAAAAACCAAGAAACAAAAGACAATAGCTAGCAAAAATTCAAAATTCAAATGAATTTTGAATTTTGAAGATTGGGCGTCGGTTCCTCGGGAGGAACTGACGCCCAATCTTCCAACTCCAAATCGCATCAAAATTCAAAATCCAAATGCATTTTGAATTTGGAAGCATTGGACGTCGGTTCCTCAATAGGAACTAATGTCCTTTTTAAAAAATTAAAAAAATTAAGAAATTAAAAAATTTAAGAATAAAAGTCGATTCCTTATGAACCGACATGTATTTCACAATAATAGACGTCGGTTGCGACTGAACAACCGATGCCCATAGTTGAAACAAGCAATGGGCATTGTTTGTGGTCGACGCTCTTCCGATCTCATTGTAGTGGCATTATTTTCAAAATTGCCACTGCGTGTGTTTTGCGCGTCATTTTTCCCAACAACCGACGTGTATGTCCATTTTTTTGGTCCAATTTTGTAGTAGTACATGGATTAAACAATTAATCAAAAATTTTTGCGGTTTTGTTTTCTTCTTCCTCCCTTCTTTATTTTTTACTTTTTTTTTAAATGTTTCTTTTATGGAGATTTTGGTTTTCATGCACTTAAAGACCAAGAATTAACCCTTTGCGACGTACTTTGTTAAAAACCTTTGATCCAATACATCTTGTGTCAAGAGTAGGGGCTGGTTTAGCGTCCAATACATTTTATGCTTGGAGAGCGCTTTCACGCGTGGTACATATGTTATGT
The DNA here is from genome assembly GCA_963692815.1 of Nyctanthes arbor-tristis. NCBI lineage: Eukaryota > Viridiplantae > Streptophyta > Magnoliopsida > Lamiales > Oleaceae > Nyctanthes > Nyctanthes arbor-tristis. The sequence continues at coordinate 36,565 of CAVNYN010287231.1, forward strand.
TAAGGACGGGTCTTTTAAAGTTTTCAGAATCCGTACACCTCTTATGTTAAAGGCTAAGAACCATTTGAGGTCAAACACATCTTATGTTAAGGACTTATTTACATCCAATACATCTGCTATTAAGGACCGAGGTTTCAAACTAACACATATTTTGTTAAGGATTTGAAGTCTTGGCTTTTTATCCAACGTGTCATGTGTTAAGGGCAAAATTAAACTTTTGTCCAATACACCTGACATGGACTACTAAAGTTCTTGGCATTGGAAAATTTTCAAGCATAAAAGTTTTAGAATTTTTTTTCCTTCTTTTACAAGAAGTTTTGACCTTTTTTTTCTTTTTTTCCAAGATAGAAAACGCTTGTGTTTTGACGTCTTCTCAGTTTTTTTGGTTTCTTTCTGAAAACAAAGTTTTCACGTCTCTTGCCCTTTCTTTTTTTTTTCCCACTTCGAACACATCTTATGTGTTCTGATTTTTTTTCTTTTTTGTGTTTCTTTTTGACCTTTTTTTTTCCTTTTAGTTTTTATTTCTAAGTTTAGTTTAGTTTTCACATTCCATGTCATCTGTTTAGTTTTGATTTGTGTTGTTTTATAATTCTTCTAATTTTCTTCTTCTTCTTGTTTCTTATTTGGAGGAATGGCAAAATCATATTTTAAGAAGAATTCTAAGAAGAATCAAGACTTGGGCTTGTATTGAATTTCAGAAATTAAAATTGTGGACAAGACCTACCTTTGCGTTGGAGGATCTGAACTGCGTGATGGACTTAAACTTTGCGTTGATGACGCAATGACACATCCTTCACCTTCCATTGCCCAAAATCGCTTACCAAAATTCTCATGACTACTCTATGTGCACATCATGAAGATTTACATCAATGTCCATATTTATGCCTTTCATCTCATCATTCCTTAAGCACGAAATTTATCCCCTGTGCTCTTCCGATCTTCAGAAAGAATTGGCAATAGGGGAATTCAATGGGGTGAAGACCTATTTGGGCATGAAGACATCCCTTATTTGGAAAAATTTTGGGAATGGTCTCCCTAGGTTCAGAAATATCTTTGACAGAAGAAAAAGCGGGATTTAGCTTATGCAGTTGGAGACGCTGCTCAGGACTACGATTATCCAGATTCTACTTTCTTTACCTTTTGTGAAGCTTGTTGTCCAACAACTAATACATTTGTGACTTGTTGCGGTGATCTGCGTATTTCTCTTGTCTATCTGAGACATCACTGGCCTTTCCATTTTGGGAGACTACTATGAGGAAGTTGTGCACAACTCTTGAGATTTGGCAAATCCACTTCCGAAATCTTGCACACATTTGTTTGGTGTTTTATTCAAGCTTGCAAATGAGAAAGGATATGATCGCGTCAGCTATGAAGATTGGATTAATTTTTGGTTTTGCCAAAAGAACTTTGCTAGAGATCCTTGCAAGTTGAAGGCTTATAAAAAAGTGATGAACTCCTGGCCAAATATTAAGCAAAAACCAGAGATCGGAAGAGCACACGTGAGATCCATCCCGATTGACAAACAAAAAATTTTCTTCGTAGAGATTTGAGCCACTAGGATAACTTACCATTTGCTTTATCTACTAAAGAAGAGGATGAGTGTGAAATAACTGCTTATTTGTCCCTTTGGCTTTGTCGCTTTATTCTACCTTCCGGAGAAGATTACATCAGAGTAGGGACCTTCAAAGTGGCGTCAAGAATGGCTACCGGAGCCAATTACAGCCTTGTTCCTCCCATTCCGATCTAGCATCTACAGAGGACTTACACAGATTTCTGACTATCCACCTGGCTCAGACCTTGGCTAGATTCCTCATTCATTTCCAGGACATTTTCTTTATGATTTAATCAGTAACAGCACAAACCGCTCCACTGTCAGGAACTTTGCAGGGATGTTGAATGTTGTCTTGCCTTAGGAACTTGGGATAGCCGATTGTAGGAGTATCATTCATGGATCAATGAACTCCAATGATTTTTACTGAAGTCCAATTGAACCACCTCCTTCTCATATCATGCACGAGGATGAAAGTTTGAAATTCAGGGATGCAACATTTATGATAAGCATTTGACCTGGATTTTTTTCTTACCGTAGAGGATCTTCCTGCATTTTAGAAGCTTACATTCCTCGCAGGTTTTCAAGACAGCAAGGTTTTATAATGTGATCCTGATATATTTTTTGGATCAATCAATGCGGAAGCTAAAGCCGCGCGTTTATCAAATGGCAGTTTCAAAGCTTCTGACAACAATGTATCAGAAATAAGGGCGTCCAACTTCGAAGCAATCTTAATCAATTTAGAACTTTCATCTGCAATACTTTTTGACTCCTTCTCTTGATCCACATTACTGACACATGAAGTAAAAGAGTTTTTTGTCAAAGAATCCTTGAGGAAAATATTCTTCAAGCGTCACAGGTCTTGGAGAGTAACCTGAAACTTCATTCACTTTTGTATACTTTGGGACTGTTTTAGCACGAAATTTCTTCATTTGAGCCTTCCTTGGCCGTCTTCTTTGTTTCAATCGTTTGTTATTTTTGGATGAAAGTGAAGGCTTTGAAGGGTTTGGGCTTTGTGTTTTCACCAAAGTCCACCCATCTTGATTTTTTCTTGATGTTGCCTTTTCAACATGTTGAACATCAGTTTAACATGCCCCCAGTGTTTTCTTTTTAGGGGGATAAGATCGGAAGAGCGTCGTGTTTCTTTGACTTGGTTGAGCTTTGATACTGGTGCTTTTCGCTTTTAAAGGTGTACCGTCCACCACCAAATTTGTTTTTTATGTCAGAAATCCAGATGTCAAGGTCATCTGTCATGACACCATAGAAATTTGGCTGGTTTGAGGCACGAGGTTCATCTTTTCTCGGATAAATCTATGTGATAGTGACTATCCCATCAACCTTAAAACTAACGTGTTTCGCTCCTTCTGGAAGATGAGGGCCAAACATGACCGGCTCAAACACAGGTTATGCAGCTTCATATCTATGCGGGAAGACGTTTTGGCTTCCCAAAATTGGCACCAGATTGAATGAGCTGAATGAAATCATTGCACATCCAGTAGTCGAATTGTCATCAGTTTCAAGCCTGATCTTGTTTTCTTTGGCTAACTTGACAATTAGGTCTTTTAGCACAAAGTATTTTTCAACCAGATGAGTGATGATCTGATGGAATTTGTACTATCTTGGGTTATCGACTTGCCCAACTTCTTATGGCCTTTTTGATGCTGGAAGCTCGATTATCTTTTACTCGAGAAGTTGATCCAAGATTTCAGAAACATCTGAATCTTACTCTTTTTCTTCGAGCTCTTTTAGACTGTGAAAGCCCTTTTTTTGGCCATTCCTTGGGTTTAATCTATATTCAAGCTTTGCTTTTATATTTGATTTTGAACTTGCTTTTTGGAAGCTGATTTCCATAGGAACAGTGGAAACTGCCAGGGCTTCTTTTGACTTGCTTGGCTTACCACTGTCTTTCTTTGGATCCTTATTAACTCTTTCTTTTCATATGGGTTACTTGGTAAGTAACTTTCGTGCCTTGCAATTTCAAGCTCTAGATCATGAGCTTTAGTGGCCAACTCTTCGAATGAGTGAGGCATATTAGCTTGGAGATTTTAAAGTAATCCTCCAATGGAGATTTTAAAGTAATCCTCCAATGCATGCCTTGAATGCATATATCAATTGAGGAAGACCCACTGATGCATTTTTTGCAGTTAAGGATGAGATTTCTCCAGCGCTCAATGTGTATTCCACGACTAGTTCGTCCCTATTTTGCCTTGTCTTAGCGAGTTCAAGAAGACTGACAGTTCGTCTAGTGCTATAGAAGCGCGTGAGAAACTCATGCTCAAGTTGGTCCCAACTGTTAACTGATCCAGCTGGTAAGTCAGTGTACCATTCAAAAGCAGCACCTTTGAGTGAACATACAAATTGCTTCACCAGGGTCTCATTGTACGTACCGGCATTGTTGCACGTTTTGACGAAATGAGCGATGTGTTGTTTAGGACTGCCCTTTCCATCAAAGTACTGGAACTTTAGAGGTTGATAGCCAAGAGGCATCCTTATTTCATCAATACGACGACTGTAAGACTTGGCGTATGCCATCGACGACTGTGGTGAACCTCCGTATTGTGCATGGATTGTGTCAGTAATCATGTGTTACAATTACTGAACTGATAATGATCCAACCGAGATTTGTACAGTGTTAGATATCACGTTTTACACCATAGCTCGGTCATGCAGATCTTGTTTTTATTTGTTTTCTTGAAGTTCAAGCTCTATGACTTGAGAAAAGCTGGCAATTCCTCTTTGGCTTTTGTTGCTGAGCTTTGCAGCTCAACCCTCTGTATGAGTTCTGTGATTTGGACATATTTTTCCTCCAAAGCCATGGTAAGTTTCTCAATGGCTAAGGCCATTTTTTTAAGCTGGTCGTCTACTTCTACCATCATAACTGGTGCGAAGGATTCTCCAGATGAAGAGTAATCAGCCCATCTTCATGGAGAAGAGTTTTAGCAGACCCAGAAATAGATCTACCACTTGAAACAAAGTATACCTTGGGACTTTTTACCACATTCACAGATCTTTTCATAGAAGTGGAACCCGTCTTCTTGAATTTGAGGGTTTTGTTGTTGCCCCTACTAGAAAATTTTCTCAGCGGTGCAAGCAGTTGAGTTTTTCCAGTTTTCGTCTGGGTTCTTGTTGCATGGAAAATTATGGTGGGTGTCATCCTAAAAGAAACCGCAATTCCTTTTCCTTTGTCATTTGACATGTTTGATTTTCTTGAAGCTTGAGAGTTTGGTTGATCGAAAGATAAGAGGTAAGAAGGTCCCACTGGGCGTGCCAAGAAATTTGTAGAACAATTATTATATTAATCAATACAGCAAATCGTTACAAATTTGATTTTGAGATTTTACAAATAGATGAAAACCCTCTTGAAAGTCCTCTGATTAACGATCAAACGGTTGAAGCAGAGGCCACGTGGCTTGAATCCTGAACCTCAGAATTTGAACTTGATTTGTTGAATAATCGAACTTGTTGAATCTTTGGAGAACTTGGATTTCTAGACTTGGATTTGGCTTGAGTTTGATTTGTAGAAGATTTTGATCTTCCGGCTTCGGCTTGACTTGATTTAACTGTAGGCTTTTGTGCTCCGGCAGCTTTGACTTGATTTTGGATGAATTTCAGCGTCTCTAGGTCTTTATAGTTTTTGTGCACCTGTGATTTGTGATTTTTATTGAACCGAAGACATCTATTTATAGGAAAAACCTAGGGTTTCAAGAAAAAGTAGGACGGGCCTTTAAAAGTAAAATGGGCCTTCTACGAATTAATGGGCTCTTTTGATTTAAAGAAGCCTTATGAGTTTCAAATATTTAAGTAGGCTAATTAATTTGATATCGGCCCAATTTATAAAATAAACCCGTAAAAACCCGAAAAAAATTTTGATGTCTACAAATGTCCTCTCAAGATTTATCGATTTATTATGAAAATAAATAAATGGATAAATCTTGAATACGTTTAAAATATGGAATTTTTTTTTGGGTTAAAACGAGACAACGTATGACGGAAGTCAAGCCCATTAATCATGAGGAAAATAATTTGAAAGACATGAAATTAAAAAACAAATACAAAATAAGGCAATGTAAATTTTTTTTTCCTCATAATTTTTTTTTCTTTTGTTCTAAGAATTACCTTAATTCTTGCAATCTTGCTTCTCAAGGCATTCCTTTTTCTTGATTCCATCTATGCAAACCCTAGAGAAAACTTTATATATACCATTTTATAAGGTTAATTTGTATACAATTTCTTCAAGATTAATTTATGTACAAATTGTCTTCAAGGTTAATTTGTGAAATTTCATTCCCTCGTGTATTTTGAAGACTTACTTTGAAGATTTTGACTTTTTTTTTCACTTTTACAATGAACTTTCATAATCCATGTGAATGAAAGAAGCAAAATTTCAGTTGAGTCTTCATTGTTCCAAGTCAAATTTGGAGAAAAGGCCTGTTTATTTTGGCATGACTTGAGTTTGTGGAGCTTTTGAATGATTCCTTGGATTAAACAACTATTTTGTTTTCTTCTTCTTCTTCCCTTCTTTATTTTTTTCTTTTTTTTAATATTTCTTTTTTGGAGATTTTGGTTTTCATGCACTTAAAGACCAATAATTTGCGACGCACTATGTTAAGGGTCGAGGTAAAAACCTTTGATCCAATACATCTTATGTCAAGAGTAGGGGTTGGTTTGGCGTCCAATACATTTTATGCTTGAAGAGTATTTTCATTCGTGGCATATATTATGTTAAGGACGGGTCTTCTAAAATTTTCAGAATTCGCACATATCTGATGTTAAAGGCTGAGAACCATTATGTTAAGGACTTGTTTATGTCCAATACATCTGCTGTTAAGGACCAAGGTGTTAGACTAGCACATCTTTCTTTAAGGATTTGAAGTCTTGGCTTTTTATCCAATGTGTCTTGTGTTAAGGGCAAAATCAAACTTTTGTCCAATACACCTGACGTGGACGATTAAAATTCTTGGCATTGGAAAATTTTCAAGTGTAAAAGTTTTACACTTTTTTTTCCTCCTTTTACAAGAAGTTTTGACCTTTTTTTCCTTGTTTTCCAAGATAGAACAAGCTTATGTTCTGACATCTTTTCGGGTTTTTTTTCTTTTCATTTTTTTTCCAATTTCATGTGCAAAAACTTTTTTTTATTTCTTTCTAAAAACAAAGTTTTGACTTCTCTTGCCCTTTCTTTTTTTTTCAATTTGAACACATCGTATGTGTTTTGATTTTTTTTTTCTTTTTGACCTTTTTTTTCCTTTTTAGTTTTTATTTCTAAGTTTAGTTTAGTTTTCACATTCCATGTCATATGTTTAGTTTTGATTTGTGTTGTTTTATAATTCTTCTAATTTTCTTCTTCTTCTTGTTTTTTATTTGCAGGAATGGCAAAATCAACTTTTAAGAAGAATTCTAAGAAGAATCAAGACTTGGACTTGTATAGAATTTCAGAAATTAAAATTGTGGACAAGACTTACCTTTGCTTTGGAGGATCTGAATAGCGTGATGGACTTAGACTTTGCGTTGATGACGCAATGACACATCCTTCACCTTCCATTGCCCAAAATCGCTTTACCTAAATTGCACATGACTGCTCTCAATGCATATCATCAAGATTTACATCAACATCCATATTTATGCCTTTCGTCTCATCATTCCCAAAGTACGGAATTTATCCCCAAAGCAGTGCTTTCAGAAAGAATCGGCAATAGGGAAATTTGATGGCGTGAAGACCTATTTGGGCGTGAAGACATCCCTTATTTGGCAAAATTTTGGGAACCGTCTCTCTGGGTTCAAAAGCTTCTTCAGTAGAAGAAAAAGTGGGATTTAGCTTTTGCAGTTGGAGCCGCTGCTCTAGACTACGATCGTCCAGATTCTGCTTTCGTCGCCCTGTGTGAAACTTGGTGTCCAACAACTAATACATTTGTGACTAGTTGCTGTGAGCTGGGTATTTCTCTTTGGGACATCCAAGACATCACTGGCCTTTCCATTTTAGGAGACTACTATGAGGAAGTTGTGCCCAACTCTTGAGATTTGACGAATCTACTTCCGAAATCTTACACACATTTGTTGGTGTTTTCTTCAACCTTGCAAATGAGAAAGGATCTGATTGCGTCAACTATGAAGATTGGATAAATTTTTGGGTTCATAAAAGAACTTTGCTAGAGACCCTCGCAAGTGGAAGGCTTATGAAAAAGTGATGAACTCCCAGCCAAATATTAAGCAAAAGCAGTGAAATATCTGCTTATTTGTCCCTTTGGCTTTGTCTCTTTATTCTACCTTCCGGGGAAGATTACATCAGAGTATGGACTTTCAAAGCGGCTTCTAGAATGGCTATTGGAGCTAATTGCAGCCTTGTTCCTCCCATTTTGGCTAGCATCTATAGAGGACTTACATAGATTTCTAACTGTCCACCTGGTTAGGACCTTGGCCAGATTCCTCACTCATTTCTAAGACGTTTTCTTTATGCTTGGATTGCAAAGTACTTCGTACATGGGATTTATGATTTAATCAGTAATAGCATAAACCGCCCGACTGTCAGGAACTTTACAGGGACTTGAATGCTGTCTTGCCTTGGGAACTGGGGATAGCGATTGTAAGAGTATCATTCGTAGATCAATGAATTCCAATGATTTTTGCTGGAGTCCAATTGAACCGCCTCCTTCTCATGGCACACACAAGGATGAAAGTTTGAAATTCAGGGGGCAATATTTATGATAAGCATTTGACCTGGATTCCTTTCTTACCGTAGAGGATATTCCTACATTTTAAAAGCTTACAATCCTTATAGGCTTTGAAGATAGTAAGGTTTTAGACAAAGACTTCCAGGATCTCCAATCAGCATGGGTATTATAAGAAATGCCATCAACTTGTATCGAGTTTGGTTATTGTTAACCCGAATGAAGAGCGGTTCTTTATTCCATATACTGATGTATGAAAAAGATGCACAACGCCATGTTGATGCAGAGTACATGGATTGGTGGAAAGCCAAAGTCTTGCCAAGCTTCCAGAGCATTTTAGTTCAAATTTTAGCGTGAAGTGAGGGTTTTGATTTTGACTTGGCTACATCAAGCAAAGGTAAAATGCTAATGACAGAACAGTTGATTGTGACCTCTCAAGAACTTCCTCAATAAGGACATCTTAGTGTCACAGCAGGCAAAGGTGGAAAGAAACTTAAAGTTGTTCATCCCCCCTCAATAATAGCATTACCTCTTGAGCATGTCAAAGATGTATCCGTAGCAATTCTTGAGGACAGTGAAATTGCCCGAGATCAGGTAAATTTTTTTTATCATTTCTCCTTTTTTGTTAGTTTGCAAATTTCTTGATCTTCGACCTTTTACGATCCCACTTCCAGGGAAAGTCAAAGGCAACTCGTCCACAATGGTGCTAATGCAGCAGTTTTGAGAGTTAATTCCAATATTGACGATGAATATTTAACTATGTCTCCTCGATTGTGAAATCAATGTATGTCTTTTTTTTTCATGACCTAAAATGAAGCCCTCTATTTTTTCTTTTTTTTCAAAAAAACTTCATTATCATTTTTTTTAGACTTGCCTCCAATTTCTGAAGGATTTTCACCTTTCTCCCATCATGCTGATAAGGTGATTGATGCTCTTGAAGGTATTAAAGAATTTATTAGCTACAGAGACCTTCCAAGCAAATACCCCAATAGCATTGGTGGAGGAGTTATAGCATCCAATCAAAACTTAGTCGAAGAAATTCTTGATGAGGAAGTTGAAGTAACCTCTGCAACTTCAAAGGTTAACACCCCTAAAACTGTTCAAGGAGCCTCAGACAACATGCCTTTGAACATTTTGAATGTTGTCTTTCCTCCGACTATGGATGCACAAAAACTGGCCCCTATCTACTCAGTTATTTCAGGACTTCTTCCAAATATGACTGAAGGATCTCCCTTTCTTCAAGATGTTTTAAAGGGAGTGTTACATAGCTGTCTTCAGAAAGCACTCAAACATGGTTTTATCAACCTCAGGACTTGGTGAAATGATAACAACCTGACTGTTTAGACTTTGATTCCTGATTTCTTCGATAGGGACCCAACACCTTTGATGAATCTGATGGATGCATTCTTGACAAAATTTGATGTTTACCTTCTCCATAGGGATGAGACCATGAAACATCCTACTGCAGAAGATAAGGACAAATAATTGGAGACCTTAGACCTGCAATTGAAAGCAGAGCACATGACATGCTCTTTTCTGGAAGAGAAGACTAGCCAGTTAACTTCTAGACTTAACAGGCTCTGTGATGAACTGCAAACCCATACTGAGAAGATAACTGAACTTGGAACTAAAAGACTTTCATTGGAGCAAATTCAAGTCATAGATGTTTCTACAGTACATACTTGAAGATAGCTTTATGCACCTGATTGATAGTGCTTGACTTGTTATTTTCCCTTCTTTTTTTTTTCAATGTGAGAATTTCATTTCAACATTCAATAATATGAATTTTATTTCATATCATGAATCGTGTATGTTTCTCTCTTTTTTTTAATAGCCAACAAAATTAGGGAAAAACAAACATTTTTTTTATTTCGTGACTGAACTTGGATTAATTCTTTTTATCTAAGCTGCCTACGTACCCTTGAAAGAGATCAAGTCAGACATAGTTCAATACAAGACTTTTTTTTATCTCGTATGTGTTTGATTTTTTTTTATTTTAAGCCGTTCAAAGTTTATCCTTTTGCAGGCCAGGAGCAGTAAAAGATGTTTTTTAAAGAACAGATAAAGGATAGGGCCGATTCGCAGTCGATCCTTGTCCACAATCTTGTATACTCTATTGGTGAATGCTTGAGTCACTACATAGGGGCCATCCTATTTTGGTTGGAATTTTTCCTCGGCTTTCTTGGTGATGACGATTGGTCTTCTTGCACAAAGTACCAGATCTCCAACTTGAAATGATGTGGGTCGCACTTTCTTATTGAATGACTTGGCCACTCTAGCTTGGTAACATTCCAGTTATATTTGAGCTTTGAGCCTCTTTTCATCCAGCGCTTCCAACTCTTGTAGATGAAGACGGGCATTTTTATCTGTTGTTAGCCTTTCTTGGATAGTAAGTCTCAACGGCGAGATTTGACACTCCAAAGGGAGTACAACTTCAACTCCATATACAAGAGCATATGGTGTGGCTTGTGTTGAAGATCGATAAGTTGTATGGTAAGCCCACAATGCTTCTCTGATTCTTTCATGCCCCTCCCTTTTAGATTTTGATACAACCTTTTTCAACAGGTTGCACAAGGTTTTGTTGAAAGCTTCTACTAATCCATTAGCTGATGCATTGTACATGGATGAGTTGTATTGTCTAAACGTAAACTTAGCACATAAATTGTTCATATGGCTATTGCAGAAGGACTTTCCATTATTAGTGATGATATGTCGAGGAATACCATAATGGTAAATGATTTGAGTGCGGATGAAGTTTGCCACATTTTTTTCTTCACTTCTTTCAGAAGCATAGCTTAGGCCCACTTGGAGAAGCGGTAGTCAGTTATAGCCAGAATGTAAGAGTGTCCAGCTGAGGATTTGGGATTTATAGGCCCAACCACATCAAGGCCCCATCCATTGAATGGCTAAGAAGCTGCTGTCAGATGCAATGGATCGGGAGGCTAATGAATGAAGTTCGCATAGACTTGACAAGCTTCACATTTCCTTGCATGTTCCATGGAATCTTGGACCATAGTTGGCCAATAGTACCCCATTCTTTTTATTCAAAATGGAGCTCTGGACAGGATAGATGTGCACTGTATATCCCAGAATGAGCTTCTTCTAAGGCACGTATCGCTTCTTCATTGCTTAGGTATCGAAGGAAAACTCCATCAAATGATCACTGATAGAGTGTATCTTTGTAAAAGATGAAACGAGATGCACATCTTCTTATCTTGGTTTTGCGGCGAAGATTATCTGGTAGCTTTTGATGTTGTAGATAATGAAGAGTCATCTACAGAAAGAGTTAGCATCATGAACAGCTCAACATTGTTGTTTTCCTCCATTTGTTCAAGCTTCAATGGTGGAAGTACCATCTTTGAGCAATTGATATTGGATAGGTAAAATCTTCCTCTGACTTATCTAAAATGGTTGCCAGATTAGCCAAAACATCAGCCTCCTTGTTTTCATTTCTTAGGACGAACTTGATTTTTATTGAATCAAATCGTTTCAAGAGGGTTGAAGCGTACTCATTGTATGGTTTTAGGTCTAAATTTCAGACTTCATATTTTGACAGAAGCTAATTGATGATCAACATGAAATCTTCAAAAACTTCAAACTGGTTAATACCATGTCCAACACTGTTTCTAAACTGATAATGAGAGCTTGATACTCTGTCAAATTCAACGCATAATGCATGACTTGATCATGTGGAGTGATGAATACTACTCCTGCCCCGGCACCATAATTTTTAGTAGCTCCATCGTAGAATAGTTTCCATGATGGCACTACTTCAGCATAAAAGGCTTCTTCATCAAGAAGGTCTTTAGGAAGTTCCCATTCTGCTAGAATTGGATGATCAGCCAACAATTCAATTCTACTGGAATCGTATGTGCGACTATGTAGTGTCTTAGCATTTTAGCTGTAAAGATTAACGCTAGACATATTTTCTCAATATGTGAGTATTTTAACTCGGCACCTACAAATGTTCTGCTCAAGTAGTAAAGGGCACTTTCTTTTCCTTCATCATTAACTTGGGCAAGTAGTGCTCCTAATGAGTGTTCTTGTGCCGCAACATAAATGATCAATGGTTTTCCTAGAGTTGGTGCTATAAGCACCAGCGGACGAGATAGATATTATTTTATGCTTTGAAATACATTCTTGCAAGTATCATCCCATTTAAATGGCACATCTTTCTTTACCATCCTGTTGAATGGATGACATCGTCCAGCGAGATTTGAAATGAACCTCCGGATGTAGGCAAGCTTTCCATAGAGACTTTTCAGTTCACGCAGGTTGGTTAGCTTTGGCATATTGACTGTAACGTCAATTTTTGATTGATCTATCACAATGCCTTTATGTCAGACAATGAACCAAAGGAATTTTCCAAAGGTGACACCAGAAGCGCATTTCAGCGGGTTCATTTTCAACTGATACCGATGAATTCTTATGAAGACATCCCGCAAGTCTTGGAGATGATTGTTTCGTTCCATTGACTTGACCACCAGATTGTCGACATAAAACTCTACCTTTTTGTGCATCATGTCATCAAAGACTTTCTGCATTGCCCTTTGGTAGGTTGCACCCTCATTTTTCAGTTCAAAGGACATTATTTTGTAACAGTATATGCCTTTGAGGGGTACGAAATGTTGTAAGCTCTTCATCTTTAGAATTCATTCTGATTTGGTTGTACCCAGATGACCTATCCATGAAAGAAAGTGTCTCATACTCTGTAGTTGCATCGACCATCAGTTCCGTTATTGGCAACGGAAAATCATCTTTTGGACAAGCTTGGTTTAAATCTCGAAAATCAACACATGTCCTAAGTTGTCCATTTTTCTTTCGAATAGGGACAATATTGGCAATCCAAGTAGGGCACTTGACTTCACTTATAAACCCTGCTTCGATAAGCTTGTTTATTTCAGCTTTAATTTGAGGAACTAATTCTGGGTGAAACCTCCTCTGAGGCGGCTTGATTGGACGAGTGCCATACTGTACAACTAGATGACGGACTGTAACTTTGGGATCTAGTCCTGGCATTTCCTTATAAGACTATACAAAAACGTCTCTGTATATTTGCAATAGTTTGAAGCACTCAGCTTCTTCCTCTTGACTGAAAAGAGCACTAACAAACACTAGCCTAGGATATTCATCAGTTCCTATATTCAACTGCTTCAAGTCATCTACAGTTGCTTTCCCACATTCTTCAAATGTTAGTGGAGCTAGTTCAGGCTCCTCTGCTTCTTCGAAGTCAGACCCTGAATCAGATTTTTTGCCTTTGTGTCTGTTTTTGGACTTCTGTGGTTTTGGACTCAGGTTAGCAGTTTTTACTCCCAGTGGAGAAAATGTAGATTGCCTTTGAGGACCTTACTTTTGCTCATGATCAGTGGTGGAACTGTTGCTGCCTAATCTTCAGAAAGCAGATGGTTTTTCTTTCAGGTCAATTGTTGTTGAAGTCTCTCCGTTTAATCCACTGAATACTGATATTCTAGCATTTTCACCCTCCATTCAATCAAACACTGACTGACGTGGTCCTTCTATTACCTCATCAAGAACTTCAACAATTTGGATCATGATTGGATTTGAAGAGACTTTCTTGACCTTGATTCCTTTTGGCCGGCTTGGCTCGTATCCTAGCCCATACTTTGGTTGAGATGTATTTGGTCCTGAAGGAACACGTCTACTTGCAAGAACAACATCAAGATCACCTAATTTTCGAGGTTCTCCATTTCCATATCCTGTGTTGTCAAGTAATTTCTTAACCTAAGGATTATAACACCCTTTGAAGATTTGCTTCAATGGTTTTTCTTCAACACTCAAGGATTTTCATTCTGTTTGAAGTTTTGATGAAGATGATGAAGCTTTTTCTTCAAGTGCCATTTTTGGGGCATATTGTATATAATGAAGGCATTGCAATTGACCCTAGTAAGCTTGAAGCAGTTCAAAACTGGGCAACACATGCCAATGTTGGAGAGGTTCGTACCTTTCTTGGGTTAGCTGACAGTTACTATAAGAGGTTTGTTGAGGAATTTTCCAAAATTGCCTCACCTTTGACCCAATTGACTAGGAAAAATATGAAATTTTATTAGAGTTTAGACTGATAAAAGTTAAAGAAGCAGTTGACCTCTACTCCTATTTTGACAACCCAACAAGGCAATGAATGATTTGTCATTTATAGTGATGCTTCAAAGAAAGGGCTTGGTTGTGTTCGATGCAGCACGGTAAGCTATTTGCGCATGCCTCAAGGCAGAGTCCAAGAAGAATTATCCTACTCACGACCTTGAGTTCACTGCAGTTGTTTTTGCATTGAAGATTTGGAGGTATTTTTTGTATGGGGTTAGGTGTGAAATCTACACTGACCATAAAAGTCTCAAATATTTCTTCATATAGGTGTAAAATAAATTAAACATTGATATAGGTGCAAAATAAATTGAGAGTTAATTGATCACTTATTTGGCTTTGAGAAAGCTGTTAAAATCCTGTAGGATTGCTAGAATTCTTTTGAGTGTTTGGAGAAGACAGTAGTGATGTGAGAGAGACTTATGTATATGAAAAGAGTTTTGCTCATAAGAAAACAGTTTTTGCTTTGGGTCTCTATCTTGAATAAAGGATTACTTTTGAATTGGAGAGGGAGATTATCTCCCACTCCTCCTCGCCTCCTACTCCTAAGAAATTAGGTTGTTTTATTTTTTTTTCCCTTTATTTTAGTTCGTTTGTTAATTTATTTATTTATTTTTTGCTATAAGAATTTTTTTCTTTTGAGGTTTATCTCACTTGTTTGGCCCAATACTCACATTCGGTATATAGGTTGTTTAAAGCCCAAGACTTTATTTGGTTACGTAGATTAGGTCCAATAAATTATAGTTTGCTATTTCTCTTTGAATTTCAGCTTAACTAGAATAACTGGTAAGTTTGAACCGAATTTAATTTTGATGATTTTGCTTGTAAATTTATTTGATACAAATTTCTGCTAGACAAACGTGCGTAAAAAGAAACATTTGCTAGGAAAATTAGAGTAAGTTGTAGCGAGACGACTTTAGTTAATTAAAATAAAATTTTTACATTGACAGAATTTTCCCAGTCTCTACACCTTGTAAGAGGGCTAGTACTGATGAAGGGCCCAGCTATACGAGGGATGATGATATCAATGATGAATAGTGGCATCAAAAGTTTGTAGTCTGACTAGTTGTCGAACTAACATTTAGTAGGATCTTTTCTCGTTGTGAAATGTGACCTCATATTGCAAATTTATTATATATTCTATTAATATTTGGGATGTAATGAAGTTGTTAACTCACTTGTACTACACTTTTATGCTACATCATGTTATATTAAATGTCTTTTGTGGATGAATATTGTGAATGGTTCTGTGAAGTGAATTATAAATTGAATGCATGTTTTGGGAGTTAGAAGATGGTACGTTCTAGATGACCATGTGCTGAGCCAGCTACAAGTAAGAACGAGGAAGCTACCATATCGTGAGTTTTGGTTAATGCCATTTAAGGGCTCAAACAAGGTCCGAAAACATATGCTCCTCAAGATGCCTCTGACACACTCAAATTGCCGAACCATGCAAACCAAAACAACACCATCATGATTATTAAGCAATTTCACCGATACAAACCACCACCTTTCAATGTTAGAATGGGCTCGCTAGCAATAGAGGAATGGCTTAGTGCATTGGAATGGGTCTCCAAACACTTAGCCTGCTCTAATACTCATAAGATATGTTGCACTGAGTTCATGTTGGTGGAGGATGCTAGCCATTGGTGGGAACCATACTTGTGCATGAAAACTGAGGTGCAACAACATGAAGTGACATGGGAAAGGTTCAAGGAATTAGTCTTGCAAGAGTAGGAAAACCACCAGAAGGGAAAGGACAAGCACCATAACAAGCAGGGTAAGACCGAGGGGTAGCACTGAGATAAAGCCTAGTACTGATGCATCCAATGAGAAGCCTCTATGCTAGAATTGCTTGAAACACAACTTTGGAGAATGCTTGTGAAGGAAGTGCATATGCTATAAATGCAACAAGCTAGGACATACTTCTTTCGAGTGCCCCGAGAACAAGAGTTCGGATGCAGCAAAGAAGAGAAAGGCCCGTGTTGTTTTGATATACCTGCTATTGTTTTGATTGATTCTGGTGCTACTAGTTCGTCATCTCCACTAGTTTTCAAGCTAAGATCGTTAACACTTGCCAAAAAAGTAGATGAGGCTTTAGAGGTTAGTATCCCTCTGGTGAAACTATTAGTACTAACAAGATATCTAAAACTGTGAAATTAGAGATGGATGGAAAGAATCTAGAGGCTGACATATACTTGATACACATGAAAGACTTTGATGTCCTTCTAGGTATGGATTGGCTTATTAGTAATTATACTACTATAAAATGCCATGAGAGAGAAGTCCTCTTCAGAAGCCTAGAGAGTTAGTTTTCTAGGTAAGAGGCAAAATTGTACCCGTGTTGTGTCAGCTATGAAGAAGCAGAAAATGTTAAAGAAAGGTACATGTTAGGGTACCTAGTGAGTATTGTGAGTATTCAACCACTTGAACTGTCGGTAAATTGGTCCCCAAATATTTTAAATAAGTAAATTTCGACAACCAAACTTTTGGGTTTTACATAATTGGTCCCTAAAACTTTTGATTCTAATTACATAAATCCTTAAACTTTTAATTCAACTTAAATTGACCCTCAGACTATTCAAACATATTAAATTGAACCCTTCATAATAATTGTTCAACTTAACCCCTAAAGAATTTAGTTACAAAATAAAAGTCCAAAATCCTAAACGAATCAAATTAATTGTATACTCTAATAGTTGTTAACATTAAATTCGGCCTTCGCTTAACAAACAAGATTTGTTTATGCAAGAAATTCGTGTTTGAATTGATATGAACATTAAACGCAAAAGCTTAGAGAATGTTAGTAATAAATCAAAGAGAGTAAATGTGCCAAAGACAAGAAGAGTGAACATATGGTGTCGAACCCATTCTCAGTTTTAGTTGCCTTTATTTAGAGCCCTTATTTGTCATTTACATGGGGGCAATGATTATAAGTATTTAATGCGGGGCCAAAGGAATGGTATAGGGGTCAAATTAACTTCGATTAAACCTTAACTTTTTGACTAATGGCTATCTAAACCATGCATGGGGCATGTAACCATTGCTTTTGCATTTAATGTTGAAGTCCCATCACCGCAAATGGTAACTCTTTGCACATGGGTTCTTAAGTTGCTGTTTAGCTGGCACTTTCGCCAAGTCATGGCATCAAGTTGCAACGCCAAGCCACAGCGATTAGAGCTCAAGGGCGTAGCAACCAAATGACCTGAATTGCAAGAATATGGGAGTATTGATTGACTCCTTGGGTTGCTACATCAAGTCTTGAGATCTTCTGGTTGTCAGGTCATTTAGGTCGCTTGATTTGATTAGGCATTCGAGTCTTGTTTCTAAGGTCCTGTGACAATTGACCTTCACTGACCGTTGGTCTTAGCTGACTTAACGGCCTGGTGACCACAAAATGCCCCCTCAAGGTTACTGTTCGCAGCCTTGAAGGTCTACTTGCAGTTCCCTTCAAATTTTTGCCGCTTGAAATCAAACTTATTGAATTTTGAAACTTTTGGCCTGGCCCACTCTGCTGCATGTTAGCCACCTAGTGGAATGGCATATTCTAGAGATTACGGACAGTAATCATTACTTCAATTGATGCCCCCCTTTGTTTCCCAATGTAATGCGCGGCTGTCATCCTAATGTCTTCCCCCAACCCTATTTACACGCTTCTTTCCTTCTCTATTTCCTGCTTCATTTTCGTTCATTCTGCAATCAACTTCTCAAAAGTGTTGTTGCAAGATTCCCCTAGACATGTTTGGATCCAAATGCTTTCCAGCGTCTTTCCAGGCTTTTTGATAGCTTTACCACAAAGGTAACTGCCTTCTCCATTCGTTGCCCAGGGGAATTTTTGCGGATTCTGTTAAAAACTAATTAGGTTAGTTTCTGGAATCTATGGGGGGTTTTGTGAAATGGAGGGTAGAAGGGGCTTTTAGCCTCGGAATGTAGAAGAGAAAGAAGTGAGGGAGAATATAGAGTGGTCCACAGACGAGAAAGCAGTAGAGCTAGCACTGGAAATAGTGCCAGAGGTCCAGTTTGAATGGACCGTTGATGAGAGTGAGGAGGAAGTTGACGAGGAAGAGGTGAACTCTAGCAAGCAGCCTCCAGCAGTGGTAATTTGCGATAAAGACCAGCCATAGGTATGTACGCATATCCCCTCAAAGGTGAAATACGTGGATCTACACGCGCTGAGACAAGCATATCGTGTGCCCCAATTATGTGGCCCTCTGGGTCCCGTTCAAAGGAGAACGGGCTCATTGTCCTCCAAAGGAGTGTGTAGCAGCTAGTATGAAGATGTTTGAGGTCGGATTCTTTGTCTCACATTGACGGCCTATTACTAGGTTGCTGAGGTGTTGGGGAGTTGCCCCCTCTCAAATCACTTCAGTGAGTTGAAGGTCCTTACTCTTTGGCAGCGTAAAGGTTGGGGGTACCCGAGCTCGGAGGACTTCAACTCCTACTACGTGTTGAAGGCCTCGCCGTCCAAAAAGAATGGTTTCATATAGTGGCATGACCTAAAGCCAGAACCCTACACGTTTGGGAAACCTTGTGAGAGAGGGATTCCAATTCTGGTTCCAACTGTAAAAAGAGCTGGTTTTAGGTAGGGGGCAAGTGGAAGAGCCCATTGATTCCTAGTGATGAGGACACGAGCATCTCTACGAGCTACATGCAACCCAGTAAATAACTTTCCAATGAAAGCCTTTCCTCGAGCTAGCGAATTGATGGTTAACTGAATTTCCTTTCCTGCTAGGTGTTGATCGAGAACATGGTCGACCGTTGACTTTGTCATTTAAGGAGCAAGCAGTGATCATTTCCCAACTGCCAGAACATCATCACCGTGTTGCAGACCTGACAGACGAGGATTTATTTGGTAAGCACCTTCCTTTTAGGTAAATTATTTTTTCATTGACGGCCTTGTTTTATGGGTTTCACCGATCTGATATTTTTACATTTTTAATGAAAAACTATCTTTCCAAGGGCCAATGGTGATTTGTCCATAAGGCATAGAAGAAGAGAGTGACGTAGGAAAAGAAGAAAATAGCTAGCGACAAGGCTGAGAAAATGAGGACCACAGAGCAACTTGCCTAAGTTTTAAGGAAGCAAGAGGAGAAATAGAAACTAAGATAGGATAAGATCACTGGAAAAGGCCTATTCCAGCTAACGGTGCTATTATTTCTAAGCGACCCGATAAGTGCCAATTGGTCATCCATGAACCTACCGCCAACCCATATTCTGACACTTTTGCTCCTGTTGGGAATAGAGATGAGCGACCTGCTAGGGGAAAGGGGCCATTCTATCTGCTCAGTGAGGATCTCTATCTTCCGAGGGATACAACTCGCTGGTCTCAGCTGGAGAAACTACAGAGCAAAAGGTCTAAGGCACTGTTTAAATTCAATCTAGTCAAGAAACCTTTTGAGTCCAGCGTACAGGGCATGCCCAGCATTATTACAGATGTCATAGGCAATGTAGCTCAAGGATGGTTAAAAAAGTGGGAGGGCTTTGCTACCTCATCTACAATGGCGAAGCCCCTCAAGGAAAGCGTAGTAATGCTGGCTCGGTCTGTCATCTTGGACAAGCATGCTATGGCTTGTATGGGTCATTTTATTAGGGAGAAGAAGAAACTTACCAACCAAGTGGTCAAGGCCAATAAGGCCAAGGAGCTGGTGGAGCTGGCCCAGAGTGAGAAGGAGCAAGAGCTCCACATTTCTAGGGGTGGATCTGCTAACCTGAGGATGGAGGTTGAGGTCTAGAAAAAGAAAAGCGAGGACCTAGAGGCTCATTGGGTACAGGGAGGTGGCTGAGAAGTAGGGGGGTTCTAAAGAATACAAAAGTGCCGCAGCTGGTTTTTACTATGAGACAGCGAAGGAGATCTTTGGCGAGGTCGATAAGAAACACCCTGAGTACGATTTATCCTTCCTCAAAGAGCAAATTGTTAAGCTAATGGAGGAGCGCAGCTATAAGAGATCTAATGATGAGAAGGAGGAGGTTGAGGTCGTGGCTCAGTTGGAGTTTCTTGTCCCAGCTGGAAAGAGGGCAGGGTTGCCAGCTCCTGCCAAGGAAGAAGGTGGGGTTCTTGTTCCAGCTAAGAAGCGTGCAGAGGCTTCTACTCTTGCTGAGGATGTTGAGGCTATAGCTCTAGTTGGAGGGGGAGGAAACTGTGGTTCCGCCTTTTGAAAGCCTAGCTTAGGGCTTTTGTAATCCTGCTCCTTTTGCATTTTGTATTTTTCATGCATGAAATAAAATAACTATTAGCTCGTTTCGATTTTACGCTGAAATAACTTTGCCGTTGGTCATACTCGTTTAGCGAAGAGCTCGTCTTTGCTCGTGCCTACTTATACAAGCCTTAAAAAAAATTTTTAACCAGCTATTAGAACACTTAACAAGAAGCTCGTTCTAGTATCGATCGAGTGCGCATTGGCGTAACTGATTAAGGATTTGTCTAAGCGTGCGGCCATCTAACCAGAAGCTTGTTTCTATCTTGTTTTAGCAAAAACTTTGGATAGCATGTCCTCAAGTATTAGGTCGCTAGTAAGGAGCTTGTCCCAGCTTTGGTCGTAGAGCCTTTTACTTGAGTGTGGGGTCACTGACTAAAACCTTGTTTTAGTCATGGTTTTGTGTCGGTAAGGCGAATCTTTTTTAGGTGAGTGTTAAGCCGGTCAGAAGCTTGTTCCAAACTTGGTCGCATAACCTTTACTCAGCTGTTATAGATTTGCCTTGTGTTCGTAACGAAGGAGATATTTCACAGGGCAAATAAACATTTATCATTCAAGATATCGCTAGCTGTTAGGTCGCAAAATTATGGCTTTGAAAATCTTGAGCTCGCAATGGCGTGTTAATTTATCTGTCATTACTTGACAGTTATGATACAAAAGAATAGAGACGGTACAAAAATTTAGAGTTGACACCCAGCTATTAATTTTTCCTTTTGTAAGTGCTCAATGTCCAATAGGCCTGCCAACTCTGCCCCTAGCATATTCCCTATAATTCATCTGGCAGCTTAGTGCCTGGGTTCTTTTACCTCTGCGCCTGGGGGGATACTCCCCCCTTCAAGAACTGGATGATGGTATTGATCTAGTTGCTCAGCTAGTTAGTTTCCACCATTGTTTTTCTCATTTTGCCCATTGGTGAGGTTGCTAACTCTTTGATCAGAATGCCATTAGGCTCATCATGTCCTTTGGCGGAACGTCCTGGCAAGTCAGGCGCTTGAGGCAATTGTTCAAAATGGGCGCCAGTTGAAACATTCATGGCACACTTGATGGCACGGGGACGTGCTTCTTCAAGACAACTGTAAGAGCAAATGCGAGCTCTTCCATAGTTAGGCATTCAAGTTCTGCGTCATGCAGGGCATAACTCATCAAATAACTCGAGAGCTGCATTTCCCCCTTCGTTTTGACAAAGACTGCGCCAGTTGTGGATGCAAGAATGGCTAAGTATAAGGAAGGTTCTTTTCTGTGGAATAGTTCAGATATCAGTGTGAAAAATAAGGAACGGGCCTTTGATTTCCTAATGATTGTAGAGAAGAGTTCAAGCCGACTTCCTGAGACATTGGCTCACATAATTGAGAGCCGAACCTCTTTTATCGATCTCGGCAATGTTATGCTTAAGGTCGCCATGTTGCTGGTGTAAGAATTTAAGGCTTTCCTGAGCTGTCCCATACGTACAAAATTTTTCAATCGCAGATAAGTGGCTTTGGCATACCACGAACCAAAAGGAGCCATCTTATCGCAATATGCCCTTTTGTCAATTTTGGGCGAGGTACGCTCTTCTTCGCCAGGTCATTAGTAGCTTGTTCCTTTCGATTCTGGCCCCATTTTAAGTTTTGCTTCTGATCCTGTGCCTTCTAGGCTGAAAGTTTTGGACTTGCCGTCTGGAAAAGTTCTCACCCTTATATCTTTAATTCTAGGGTCAAGTGTGTGAACTTCTGACTAGGGAGCTGTGCTTGCAGCATAGTCTAGGTTGTATTCTCTCACGGCATGCTGGTCGCCTTATACAACGGCTGTCCCGCGGTAGGTGGGAAACTTCATAACATAGTGGTATATAGAGGTTGCTGCTCTGAGCTCGTATAGGCTTGGGCGTCCCAAAACAGCATTGTGATTCGAAGGCATGTGCACAATCACAAAGTCTGCCATAATTCTTTTTTCACAGCATCTGTCTCTTATTTCCACAAGGAGCATGATTTGACCCTCGTGCTCCACATAGCCTCCAGTGAAGCCTTGAAGCCTGGTTCCGTAAGGCCTTAGATTCTTTGAGTCTATCTTCATTTATTGGAAAGTTCTCCAACAGATAATGTTCACAAAACTGCCGTTATCTACCAAGGTTTTATGAATTTTAACTCTGAAACCAGCATAGTGATAACCAGAGCATCCGTGTAGGGGAGCAACAAGCCGTAGGCATCTTTGTTGCTAAAGGAGAAAGAGCTGGTTTGAGTGATGATGGGTTGTGTCATAAGCAAGTGGTAGCAATTCTGAGCTTCTTTCAAGAGACCTCGCCTCTGTCTTTTAGAACACTCCATGCTGTGATTTCTGCCAATGAGTATACGGCTTTCAGCTGGAGATCAATTTTGTAGGACTTGAGGATTGAGGTCTGTATAGAGATGAGCTTGTCTATCATGCCCTTGGCGATTTGCTATGTATTCACTCAGGTATCCCTGTTTGATTAGCTTCTCGATCTCCTACTTTAGATGTCTGCATTCGTCCGTGTTATGACCCATACTCCTATGGTACTTGCAGTACTTGGACTGGTCCGACTCTTTCAGTGACTTCTTTATGGGCCTTGCCTTGGGCAAAATCAAATCATTTTGTAGGATATTAAATATGTGTTCAACAGAGGCATTGAGCTTAGTGAACAGCTTAGAGGAGCTGGGAAGCTTCTCATTTCTTTGTGGATCCTTCTTGATTTTTTGGTCCCTTTTCTCATCCTTGGGCAGTTTCTCAAACCGTGAACTCCCTTCGTTGCTTTCCTCTACACTTGTGTACATCTTAGAAGCTCCTTATAAGTGCTCAGAGGGTCCTCGTGTATAGCCCACCAAAAGCGGGTGTCGTTATAGAGACTTGACTTGACCGCTATCAAGAGTGACTTGTGTATCACCTTTTCCATCATCATGACCTACCTATTGAAGCGGTCTAGGTAGCTTTTGAGTGGTTTGGACTTTCCTTGTTTGATGGTTCCCAACATCTCTTTGGGGGTTGCTCTAGCCTTAGACCCCATAAATTTGGTTGCGAACTCAGACGAGAGCTGCTTCCAGCTATGAACAGATCCTAGAGCCAGATTGCCATACAAGGCCTGCGTGTTCCCTTCAAAAGTAAGCGCGAAGGCCTTACACATGATATCCCTTTTCGCGTTCTGGAGCTCCATCCAAGACACATATATGTGGAGGTAAGCGATTAGGTCAATTTCACTACAGCAAGTCCCTATTTGGAAGCTCTTCATTTTTTAGGGCGTGACGGCCTCTTAAATAGAGGGGTCAAAAGGAGTGGGCCTCTCCCATAGGTCCAGCTCCTTTTTCTCTAGATTGCTTTTGTCCAATGTCATTTAGTCGTTTCCTCAGCTCATCCAGCTCGTGGGTTTGCTAGGAAACTAGCTAGTTCAAGCGAGCTTGATGCATGACTATACTGATGAGTAGGTGTTGGGCTTCTCCTCTTCTCCCTATGTTCGCTTGGTTACTGAGGTTCCGGTGACGTCGGCCTTCTGGGACCTCGTTGAGACTGGGGTCCTAAACTTGTGAAAACGCGGCTACCTACCACATTTCTAGAGGGAGCTAGAGTAGCCCTCATGTTAGAGGCCGGGTAACAGGAGTTTTGCATCGGAGTGAAGCTCAGCCTCCTTTTTATGTGTTCCCTTTGAGGATTCGTACTTGTTAGAGATCTTCCGATGTTTTCAGCACGCCAAGAAGAGTCACTTCGGGAGGATTCCATCATGTTTAGTTGGAAAACCAACCGGTTGTGTTGTTGTAACACTGGACCTCTTTGGCGAGGTCCTCCACCTGTTGCCGGAGGGTCTCTATTTCCGTTTCCGCCATCGGCCGTGAGAGGCCAGCACCAGCTGAGTTTCTGTTCTTTCTGAACCCAGGAGGCAGTCTAACATTATTGATTTTTGTTCTTCGGCTTTCAGAGCGTCTTCCACTTATCTTCTTTTGCTGGAGTTTCATTTTTCACCTGACGTTGGTTTTTACACAGGCTTTTATATTGTTCTCCACAGACTGCGCCAATTTATTGACGTTAAATTTGGCCTTTGACTCGATAAACAAGATTTGTTTATGCGGGAAATTTATGTTTGAATCGATATGAACTTTAAATTCAAAAGCTTAGCAAATGTTCGTAATAAGTGGAAGAGAGCAAATGTACATAAGATAAAAGGAATGAATAAGACAAGAGGAATGAATGTAAGGTGTCGAACCCCGTCTCAGTTTTATTTTCCTCTACATATAGAACTAATTTACCATTTGCATGGGGGAAATGATTATTTGTATTTAATACCGAGCCCAAAGAATGGCATAGGGGTCAAATCAACTGAGATTAAACCTTCACTTTTTTACTAATGACTGTCTAAACCATGCATGGGGCAAGTAACCACTACTTCTGCATTTAATGTTGAAGTCCCATTAGCCGAAAATGATAAGTCTTTACACGTGGGTTTTTAAGTTACTACTTAGCTGGCACTTTCAGCTCGTCGTGGCATCAGGTCGCAACGCCAGGTTGCAGCACTGAGAGCTCAAGGGTATAGCGACCAGACATCCTGAATTACAAGCATATGGGAGCAGTGATTGACTCATTGGGTCGCTAGGTCAGGTCTCGAGATCTTCTGGGTTTCAGGTCATTTAGGTTGCTGGATTTGATGAGGTGCTCGAGGCCTGTTTCTAAGATCCTGTGACCGTTGACCTCCGTTGACTGTTGATCTTCGCTGACTTAACGGCCTGGTGACCACAACTTAGCGGCTGTCTTTATACGCGCCATAAATTCTCGTGATAGGGCAACTTGCAGGTCGACTTGTACCACTCCATCCTCTAATGGTGAGCGTACATTAGCATTAAATGAAGGGAAGTTCTTTGCAAAAATTGTGACATAATCAAGCAGGTGGGTAGTCAAAAAGCACGTACACAAGTACCAGCTAACCGTACTTATGGCCACTTATTTAGGCAAACATTTAGCGCTTGTAATTATTACACACATTCAATACTTATGCTATAAATAGAGGGGAGTTGCAAGACACATTAATCCCTCTCCTTCCAACAAATCATTGTCCTGTGTTCATTTATTTCTCTCATTAATTCCTCTCTTTCATTCTTGAAAACTACCAAGTCTTGAGCATTTATTACTGGAAACAGCTCAAATACTACTTTCCAGTGTAAACAAATTTGTTTGTTGGTCAAAGATGAAATTTGGCAACATATTTTTATGTAACTTTGTAGTACATGCTCAACATTCCCCCAGCCTTTAAACATATTTTTACATATTCTTAGTGCTTACTTTTAGAGGAAGATTTATAAATAATTTGGCGTACACAATAGCTGTGTTGAAAACGGTGCAGAAGGAAAAGTAATTTGAAGAATGTTACATGATATACAATTAATAGAAAAGAGAAATTTAGGAATATAACTTGCATTTGCATTTCATAGTTGATGACAATCTCATATCTATAGTTAATACAATTGTACAAAATGTGCAATGTGTTATAAACTATTTTAATAATTATTTTGATTCTCCTCTCTTATTTAATATCAATATTTTTATTCTATTAAATACTGATGTGTGAATAACATCGAATAAAATGAAAGTATTATGCCATTAAGGTTTTATCGGTAATGAGAACACCAGTAAAATAAATTTTTTATTAAATTTTACTGTGCATTGCACGCTTAGTGCATCACACCTTAAACTCAAATGAAATTAATTTTCATTTTACATTGATTAATTTATGTATAACAAAAAAAAAAAAAAAACACTACGGCTGGTAACACTGCGGGTAAGCGGTATACTAGTTCTAAAACAAATGTATAAATATGAAATTTATTTACAATTCAAATCAAATCAATACTATTAGTATAAAACTACTTAAAATGTTTAATATCATCCTCAAATTATCTACCCAGTAGAATAAACCAAAAATCAAGAACCAATTGATCCCTCCACATAACTAAACAAATTAGCAGCCAAATCCAACCGAGCAGCACTGAGTTAAACTTCTTAGGTATCATGGGAAGGCAGTTTTGTACAGAAGATACTCAGCATACTTGATCACAAACAACCACAATCATAACTGCAAAATAAGTATAAAAATGATGAAATCATAGAATCATATGATTACTCAAAAATGACCAAGAAAAATAATTAAAAAAGCTCAACAACATACTCATTATTTTGTTAGGCCGGGTTATTGTTGAACTTCATACCAAGTTTTGCCAAATGTCACATGTTTCCAACCTCATTTGAAGCCCAAAAACCAGCACGCGCTATCAAATAAGGCAACACTTTGCAATACAAACCCACCAACTCTCGCATCTCTTTACAGTGTGAACTTGAAGAACTGAAATTGTAGACAAATACAGTGCGCTTTTGGATATCAAAATGCAATAGAATCCAATGTGGAGTTGTCCGCATAAGCACAGGAAGCAGCACGTGATCAACATATCCCCAACTTGTACTAAGATCCAGCTTCTCACCCCTAACATGACCAACAAGTGGATGTTTTGTATTGATTGATGATGGATCAACTAAAAACTTTTAGTAATCCTTGTGCATAAAATGTACAAAAATAGAATCAGTAGTTGTAGCCCTCATCTCAACCTTGGAACTACACCTAGCCAACTGGCGTATAAAGTAGAAACGGACATCAATATGTTGCAATGGTAAAAAAATGAGGAAAAAAACTGTCAGAACATACAATGTGACTGATAAACACAATAACAAAACAAATCAAAAATTATAAAATATAATAAGCAGGTAGAGATATGCCTGAGTACTCAGATCACTACCAACATCAAGCAAAGTATGCCACCACGACTTGCTGCTAACCATTGAAACATGGAAATTAAAAGGTGGATTTGTCACATTCCTAACGTGCACAAAATTTCTTTCTGCAAATATAGGAAACTTCAGATTATAACCAAAACAATAAAAAATAACAAACAAAACAGAAAACTATAACAAATACAACACTAATCTTTTCTTTGGCTTATAACCAACCTTGAACCAAGTATCAAAGTCCTTCAATTGCTTCTAGTCAGCAAGTGTCATATCTTCTTTCGACACAAGGAAAAAATCCCCCTCACCCTCATGAGTCTTCATCGCTAAAGATGTAGATACCTAATATTGATATGATAACTCAACCCCTACATTCTATTCAACTGCAACATGCATATGAAAACAAACAATTAATATTTTAGATAAAACATAATAACAAAAACACATGCAACAGTGAAAACAAAAGAAATAAAAATTTTAGAAATTACTACCTCCATCTAATAAGAATAGGCTCATATCAACCAATCTCGTGGATCAAGAAATGTGAATTATGTGGTTGGAAATACAAAATCTACACTTAATTCTCTAATATACTCTTATTCAAGACTAATCACTTTAATGAACTACAAATTTATTAGTAGTTAGACTAAAGGTATATTTGAAAAAGAAATTATTTATTCAACCTCATTTATATAAGTGGACTATAATGTGAGACAAATAAAAATAGAAACTGGGCCTATTTTTATGGGACGGAGGTAATACATCCTTCCTCTTCTGTATTGAAATAGTACAGGCAGCAACAACAACAGCATTCAACTGCCTCTGGGCATTCTCCTCAGTAAGAATATCATCATCCTATAAACAAAAATATTTTATAAAAAAGAAGGAAAATATAATTTAACTAAAAAAACTCATTGATACAATAAAAAAAACACACACACACAACTAAAAACATTTTTTAAAAGCACAAGAATACCTTATCTATTTTCTACACAGATGAATAAGTTGCAGCATCAAATGCAGTGTCAACCTACCTCGGGACTTAACGCATCATCACGAACAAAAGCACTTTTAGATTCTGGACTCACATAAACTGGAACAATTGATTGTTTCATTGGAGTCAAACTAAGCTGCAAATCGAAAGACGGACTACCAAAATCTAGATGAAAGCAGCCTCCACATGGTTACCATCATCCTCACAAACTTTAGAATCCAATCCCACCTCATCAACTTGCTCCTCAACACGGTTACCATCATCCTCACAAAATTTAGAATCCACCCCTATTACATCAACTTGCTTTAACATCTTCAATTTAGACACAAATAAATAAAATTATAAAAAAATGCAAAACATAAAACAACTGAAAAAGGAAAATAATTATCTAATACTAATTCATTAACAGCATGACAATCACTCATATCACCCAGCTTGTCATCCTTGACAAACTCAACCTTGTTAAAATGCTTCATTACAGTCACAGAGACAAAGAATTAACAAACACATCACAAAAAATAATTTGAAAATAAAACATACAAATCACAGACTACCTACCAACATCATCCTCACTACCCTTAGCATATTCCTCACAATCTCTATCCAAACGCTATAATCAACTGAAAATAGGGGGAAGAACAATATAAACTTGAACTTAATCTCATAGATTTTGGTCTCTCGTACCTGCATAATAGATTATTTAATTTAATCGCGGAAAATTGTTTGTCTTGATCAATCGATTGATAGGAGGTGAACAATAGTTGTTTTCATACTTATAGAAAATTAAAAAAAATTAAACGACCTTGCAACGGCCAATTAACAAGCGTTTCGAATTATGTTGTGACTTTCGCTTGATACAATAAAGGAATTAATTAAGATATTAATTTGCGTTAGAGATGCCATTCAATTAAATTCAATGACAAGTTAAGAAATGCATGTTGAATCGAATTCATGGAATACATAAAAAGTTCCATGGAAAAAAAATGAAAGAAAGAAGAAGAAAAATATGTGCAACAAGAACAATGATTTGGCTAATATTTCAATGTTTCATAAATATATGGAAATTCTATAATATTTTTACGTAAAATATTTAGTATCTGGTAGGTGTTAATGGCGTTAAGAGAGCTATTTAATTAATTTAATGAGGTGGTTAATTGTGCCTATTAACAATACTTGTCTAAAAAAAATGTATGGACAGAGTACCGAAGATTGAGTACTCATGGAGTACTAGAATTTTTATGAGGCCAAGAAAATTGGATATAGCTATAGGAAGAATGTTTGATATAAATAGCTTACATTTTACTGTTCAACACTCATCATTCTCTTCCTTACAAATTAAGGAGCAAGAAACACAGCCAATTAATTTTTATGTGCAAAAGTTTCTTCGAAAAGTGAATATTTTAAGAGAATGTGAAATTTCTAGCCAAAAAAGTTACATGAGGGGCACTAAGAGTAACTGTGAACTGATGAAATTCCAAATTTGATCTAGCACGATATGAGGTCAATATGACACTAGATGTGAAAAAACTAATACTGATTTTATAGAAATCAATATGTGGTGTTGTTGTCTAATGCCACACCACGCTTGAATATAACTAGATGAAATGCAATACGTTCTTCGAAAGCTAATTTCATAAGTAGGGCACCTCATTTTGTCCTTTTGTACTCGAGTCCAAAACCTCAAAATAAACGAATGAAACCAACACATTTCTTATTTTTCCAAAAAGTAGCTTCGTTTTTTCTTTGATGTCATAAAAAAGTTTGAAGACTTTTGTCTCATTCCTCCAACATGGAAAGATTCCCCTACATTTAACGTTCTGAAACCGTACTGACTGACTCATTTATTTAATTATTAAATGAGTGTGGGCTCATTTGGTAGCAACATTACAAAATCATATCCACCCATGCTTCCACCATAATCCACCATTGTTCCATTAATTTGACAAAATTATTTGTATTATTATAATTTGTTATTCAAAATCAATAATAATGATACGTATAGAACTCTTGGTATTTTGATTTTGATCAAGTATGAGACGGTCTGGTGAGTATTACAAAATCAAACAGATAGTGTGATTTAATATTATGTAATACAATTTGTAAGGTAGTGATATCAGCGACTGATATTATGTTACATTACTGTCTGCGCTTGAATCTCACTATTTGGTAACCAACATTTTGTTTTTTTTTTTCCTCCTAAAAAAAAAAGAAAAAAAAATTTACAAGTCGAATTTAATATGGTTTAGCTTTTATCCAAACAAAATTGCCTAGTGTATAAATTAGATGTATCAAGGAAAAGTTTGGACTATAGTTATACAAACTCAAATAACTACAGGAAATCTTGCTTTTAACAAAGAGCAACATTTTTTGACCCACTTTTAATGACTAAAATGACCTTTTAGGATTAAAATATCATTGTTTAATGTGATAATTTGTTTAGTAGTTTACATATCGAGCTTTGCATATAAATATATCAATTAAGCATATCAACGAGCATGCTAGTGCTAGTAGCCGAGGTACTATTCAGGTGTATATATACATATACATATATATATATAATTGCGCCCATTTGCTTGACTTTTGCATAGAAAAATGACCGTTGGAATTAATAAATTAATGTTTAAATTTCATCTCACACATACATATTAAGAACTCGTGAATTCATTGTTTACTCCCCGGCTGGCCTTCAAGAATCACAAGACATTCTCTTCTGCACTCATCTGTCATTCTGTTATCTCTCCATTAATTTTTAATATTACATTTATTCAAGTTATTAATATAATTATAACTTCCGTTAATGTCTTCTGCACTTTACAATAATTCATCATTTCTTCCTTTTCTTGCTTTCTTTTTTATGTACTTTTCCTCTTTTATTGCAGCTACTTCTGGTAATTCCAGCAATCGCAACCTCCATAAATGGGTGCCATCGTCCGGCCACATTCGCATCACGGTTGATATTAACGGATTTGGGGACTTCCGGTCGGTGCAAGCTGCCGTTGACTCCGTGCCCGATAACAACCGCAAGAATGTATTCATTCATATCACCGCCGGTGTCTACGTGTAAGTAATATTCATATTTGCATGCAGCATTTTTTAAATTTTTCGTCAAAATTAAGCTCTGCACTAGTTGAGGCCGTAAGTTAGACAATACTGGACAAGGTAATCATGCTTGACCTCTAAAATGGCACAGTGAAAAGGTGGTGATTCCGGCGTTGAAACCGTACATAACATTCCAAGGGGAAGGGAGGGACGTGACCATGATAGAATGGCACGATAGGGCGTGTGACAAGGGGCCGGACGGGCAGCAGCTGCGTACTTATCATTCAGCATCTGTCACTGTACTTGCAAATTACTTCTCCGCCCGTAACATTAGCTTCAAGGTATTATTAAATTAATGTACCAGCTGCTTTGGTGGTACGTGTCTAATCTGTACAACTAATAAAGAATTTCTATTTGAAACATAATGTTGGGAATTTAATGTAGAATACCGCACCAGCGCCTATGCCAGGAATGCAAGGACGGCAAGCGGTAGCATTTCGAATATCAGGGGACAAGGCTTACTTCGCGGGGTGTGGTTTTTATGGTGCTCAGGACACATTGTGTGATGACGCCGGCCGCCATTACTTCAAGGAGTGTTATATTGAGGGCTCTATCGACTTCATTTTTGGCAATGGACGATCCATTTACAAAGTTCGCATTATGTACATATTTCACTACGTTGCTCATCGATTTTCAAATAATTACTAGTGGTCTTAATTAGTATCCTTGTTTTTTTTTTTTTCGGTTGTTGTTTCAGAAGTGCGTAATACATTCGATCGCAAGTAGATTCGGTTCGATTGCGGCCCAGAACAGAAACTCATTGGATGAGAAAACAGGATTTGCGTTTTTGAAATGTCAGGTGACAGGAAGTGGCCCTGTGTATGTGGGACGTGCAATGGGACAGTATTCACGGATCGTCTTCTCCTATACATACTTCGACGACATTGTGGCCCATGGTGGTTGGGACGATTGGGACCATGCCAGCAACAAGAACAAGTAAGGCCATTTTCTCTTTCTATTATATTGTATTTCTGTTTTCTATTTTGTGTTCTGGATTCCTTTTTACTTTTGTATCTTTGGATATAACTAATTATACTATATGTTTGAGACTGGTACCGCAATTCTACTAGAAGTTTGGTATTTTATTAAGTAGACGTTTGAATCTTTTTATAGATATTGAATTATAATCAGAAATTATAATGATATGAAATGAGTTGAGTAGATTTAATAAAATTTAAAATTTGTAGTTATAAATAAATAGTTACTAAATCAGTGTTAAGTGTGATTATAATATGCTTTCAAAAATAGAATCAAACACCATCTAAATTTTATATAACTTATTATGCACGAATTGATACTTAACCCATAAGTTTTTCCCCCCTTCACTAAAAGGTTTTCTTTTCAAAATTCTCTCTTACTTTAGATATTTCCCTCTATAGAATCGCTAAATATCTCTACACCACATCATAATTGCGTTGAATGTCCTTACATTTTATTCTTGATATATTTGTCCCCACAACTTTTTCTTTCATCACATTTTTATCCTCAATTCTTTTTATTAATTTATTGATTACTTCCGTAGTGACATTTTCTATTTAAAAATTATATTAGTCTACTTCAAAATAGGAGAATATGTGTCATGTTATCCCTGTGTTTTTTTATAATTATTTTAATCAATTCAAAATATTTAAGTTCCTTTTGCTATGAAATTTTAGGTCGAAATTTTTAGTTAGAAGAATGTGTATGAAAATTAATCGGAGGCAATATAAAAGTCGTGGATCGAAGTATACCAATTAATAAAGATTAAAAATATTAAAAGAAAATAAAGGTGGTTTGAGTAATAAAAAATTTGGTGTTAATATAACCACTCATCATATAGATTATAGATGGGAAAAAGTGAGTAAAAGAAATTTTTCTTTAACAACCAAAATATTTGTACTCAAATCTTTCTCGATGTCCCTTCGACTGAAGAATCCAAAACGAGGGTTACTAAAAGTGAAATTTCTTGCATAGCCAGTGATTTGAAAATTGAAAACAATAAATTAAGAGAAAACATTAACCCCGAATTGTCTGTTTTTAATTTGGATAATAATTTTGCAAATTTTGTGATCTTCACAAATTAATTTAACTGGAATTATAGAAAATAACTCACTCCTACTAATAATGTTCTATAAGCATGTTTACTCCATGTTTTACACTTTATCATGCATTAGCTGCACACTAACATGCCGACTCTTCGTAGACTCGAGATGCGAGTTCAAAACTTTTCCAGGCCTTGAGCTTTTTGAAATACTAGCTCCAAAATTATTAAAACTTAGGCAAATAAAAAAATAGAGTTGCACAGCGTGTGGGTGAGTGGCATATATACCATTCGATGGCTAACACAATTACCATGGTTTTATTAGATTACATGTGGTGTTTATGTGCCATATGTGCGCATTGTGTTCTTGTAAAAAAATAAAAATAAAAATTAAAAAAAATTAAGAACTAGCAATCTATCTTGATTTGTGCCATGCTATTTTGACATATAGCTAGACAAAAATTACAGCAAAAAGGGGTTTAAGTTACCTTATTAACCCTACACTAGTCAAGGGGGATCCAATGTCATTTTAAGAATAATAAGGTAATTTCGAC
Organism: Nyctanthes arbor-tristis; assembly: GCA_963692815.1. Classification (NCBI taxonomy): domain Eukaryota; kingdom Viridiplantae; phylum Streptophyta; class Magnoliopsida; order Lamiales; family Oleaceae; genus Nyctanthes; species Nyctanthes arbor-tristis. The sequence goes on from CAVNYN010287231.1 coordinate 70,483, forward strand.
TCCTTTTTTATTAGTTTTTGTTTACTTGTGTGTTCAAATAAATTAATTCAAACTTGATTGTGTAAAACTTTGTTTATAGGACGGCGTTTTTTGGAGTGTACAAATGCTGGGGACCGGGAGCGGCAGCAGTGCGCGGGGTATCATGGGCAAGAGAGCTTGATTATCAATCGGCCCATCCATTTCTTGCTAAGAGTTTTGTCAACGGAAGACATTGGATTGCACCTTTAGATGCTTAATTAGCCTACACACTTCCCATAATCTTTCTTTGCTACAAGCAATTCTTTATTGTTTTATTCGTTAACATTTTTTTGTAACTACTACTATTATTAATCGATTCTGAAAGAATAAAAATATGAGCACAGAGATAATTTTGATTTACGTGTTGTGTCTAATTCACTATGTTGAGCCTAGATGTATCTAGTGTCTTACGAACTCAAAGGTGTGTAGTACCATGAGTGCACGAGTCGTAATCAAGTAATAAAGTGACTACGAGTCTGGGTTGTCAATCCGACAATGATTACTTTACCTGTGATTGAATTACTCATTCAAGTATAGATTAAAATACTAAAAAAGTAGGGCTTGCACATTTCAATGTGGAAGCTGTTGTTAGAGATGAATTTGGGGTTATTGTAAGGTGCATGGCAAAGGTTATGAGTGGACGTCCTTCGGTCTAAATTGCGGAAACTATTGCTATTCTCAAAGGCTTAAAGTTTGCCCGTGCTCGTCAGTTGTGGTCAAGGCGGTGGAATCGGACTCACTCATGGTTTCTTCTCATTTGCTTAATGTTTCAGATTGCCAACTATTTGGTCATTTTCATCGGAAGATTAGATCGTTGTTAGTGGATATAGATTGTGGTCCTTGCAAATTTATTCGTCGCGAGGCGAATAAGGTTGCTACACCATTACAACCCGGTCTTTAGCCTTTTCTTGTTCTTGTATTCTGAGTGATTCTTGTCCCTTTTTCCTTTCGGGGGCTATGGGACACGATTCTTCTTACTTTATGAAGGCTAATTTTTCCGTTAAAAAAAAAAAATCTGTAAAAGACACATACAATAAAAAAATGTTTTGGAAAAATCAAATAAACTAAAAAGAGATGAAAACAATGTAAACATAAATGAGAATAAATTGGAGTCTAAACTTCGATAACTTAATCGTTGGGATTCCTGACTCCACTTAACCTTTACTAATTAATTCCTCAATAAGCACTTAAATTACTCATTTTCTATGTTAGACCCGATTTTCATAAATTAGTTAATTACCTCTCTCGAGCATCATATTCGCCATTGGTTTAACCTACGATATATCTATGTCATTTGAAAGCTAATTGACTGCATTAAGTGTTTATAAAAATGTTTTAATGGGTCAACTAGGTTGAAGGGTATATTTCTATGTCTTATAAGAACCTACGGTGTTTGCTTTGTGGTCTAAGATATTGATACGATTCAATGAAGGCATCCGAACAACAAATAATGGGTCAAAATAAATCCATCAATTCAAAGTCAATAGTGTCAGATTTGGACAAATAATATATGTTTTCCAAGCAAAAAAAGCCACTGAACAAAACTCATGGGCTTTAGCCCTTGAGCCCACTAGCCTCATGGCCAAATTCCATCGTTTCGAGCGCCAAATAGGCACTTCAATTATTCCAGCGGAATTTACGGTGAATTTTTTAATTTATTTATTTTTATTCTTACTTGTAGTAATTAGAATTTATATATATATTTTTTAATAATTAGGCTTCTTTTCTTTCAAGAATTATGTTTTAGTTTTACCCTATATAAAGGGTTTTATTGTAATACAATTAATTAGAGATAATTTTTATGATGAATTAAAAACATTGTCTTTGTTAAGGAGATGTATTTCTCTTGCTGGTAAATCATGTTTCGTGGATTCCAATTACACGTCTCTTATCAAAGGATTTAGGGCTTTAAATCTTTATAGTGAGGGTTTTAACTTGTGTTCGTGATCAATTTTCAACGGTTACAAGTTATAAGGTCCAAATCTATTGCTTGAATATTGACTTTTCTGGGTTTCGACGTCGTTCATTTGCTTGGATTAACATAAGCGCTTCTGTGATCTTATCATCTGGTATCAGAATGTCAGGCTCCAATTTCGAGTAACCAAAACCTTTAATCTTTCCTTTTGTTATCTTTAACACTGAGTTGAGTTGGTTATTTAGTTGAGTTGGGATTTTTCGTGGTTTTTTGTTGATTGAGATTCTGTGGATGTTTAGGAGAAAAGTTGTGGTTTATTGATGAATGGAGGAAATTTGTGAATTTAAATTTCAAACAAGGTGCTTGGTGAATAATAGGCCTTGTAGTTTGATGATTGATGAAGGCTATCCCACTAATTTGGCTAGCACCACGTTTATCAAACGAGTGAATTTATCTTTATTAAAACATCCTATGGATATGGCGAAGTGACTAAGCAAGTGTTTGCAAACTTTGCCATAGGGACGTACAATGATATAACATTATGTGATGTGGTTCATGTAAACTCTTATCATACTTTATTTGGGGAGCCATGGCAATATATTGCATCACTGTGGTCTATGATAGGGCTAAAAATAGGTACAAATTTGTTCAAAGGGGTAAAATCATTCTTACTTCTTTAACACCGGAGCAAGTACTTATGGATTAGAAGAAAGTGAGGATAGAAAGTGACCTTTTTGAACATCTTAAAGAATCATTCAAGATGATTGGTGAGGACTTAGGAAAATTAGAGCGAGAATTAAAAGAAAAAGCAAGAAAAAGAAAGAGAGGAAAAGGAGATGATTAAAGTTTATATAAAAGTGATTGAAAAGGAAATTTTTTTGAAGGAAACTACTAAAGAGGAAGTTATAAAAGTGATAGAAAAAGAATATGAAAGGGAGACTAACAAGGGTAAAAATTGACTAGCAAAAGTCGGGCCTTCGTCGTCTTAATGGGCCTATATTGGTTCGACACGGGGCCCAACTACAGGCCCATTAAGGTACTACTTCTCATACTATCTTCAGTTTTTTATAAATAAAGGTTAGCACATTTCCCCAGTAAGTTGCTCTCATTTTCTCACTTCCTATATTTTTACTCTCTCTTACAAGTACTTACCCCCACACCGGAGGGGCTTCAAGGTTATCCCTTGAGGCCTTCTTTACAAGTTGTTGTGCTCGTGAAGATATCAAGTTCTCATCTAGGTCACCTAAAATTTTGACTTCGTCATTGGCGCTGTCAGTTAAGCCATGGTCAGTACCCGCTACACCTATAATCAACCCTCAGGACCTGGATCTACGAGCTGCGAGCCCCAACATGATGGCACTGTCCCCCAAGAGAGGAGGTCACCCCTACCACTGACCCGGTAGGTCGAGGCATCTCCCCAATGACTAATCCGAATGATAAGCGACCTCATGTCACTATAGCTTTTCTGCAACATCAAGTTGATGAGCTACATCGCCTAATGAAGAGGCAGGCTCCCATAGCTTCCTCCATGTCAACACCAGAAGTGCGACCTCATCCCACCACCACCAACACTCCTGGGAATGACGGCAATCAAATAGTGGAACCGAACATTGTCATTCTAACGACGAAGGAGATAACTCGCCTGATTCAGCAAGGTGTAGCCAAAGGGCTGAAACAGAATGCCAAGGCACGACCTACTTGCAGTCCTATATCTCTCTTCACCGAAGATATCAAAACCTTTCCACTACCCGATAATTTCAAGTGTTTCTGCATGAAGGAATATAATGGCACCGCAGACGAAAATAACCATCTCAATACATACACAGACATCATGGACATGCAGAATGCTGTAGATCAGATGTTATACAAGGCCTTCCCTTAAACTCTCATTGGTGCAGCACGTGATTGGTACACAACTCTACTAGAGGGGTCGTAAGTTGTTTTGATGAGCTAACAGAGCGATTTCTGAGATTCATCGCTAGTAGCAAGAGGATTAGAAAAACAATAGGCTCTCTCATGAAACAGAGGTCTAATGAAACACTTAGAGAATTTATGAGTCGCTTCAATGCTAAATGCCTTCAGATACCAAACCTCTATATTTTTGCTACTGTATCTATCCTAATACAAGCAACTAGATGTGAGGAGTTTAAGAGGTCCTTCTCTAAGAATCTCCCAATTACAGTCAATGACCTCTTGAAGAGGGGGAAAAATACATCAACATGGAAGATACCCTCTACCCTCAAGGTTGTGCAGAACGGGGACACCAAACTGAGAAATGACCTCGGAGAATTCAGGAAAATCAGATATCAAGCAACCTCGCAATGAGAGTCAGAATAAGAGAAGCTCTCAGAAAGGGGGAAAGGTTCTATTTTAGATACTTACACTCCACTCAATGCATTGTGGTCTAAAATATTAATGGAATGGCTAAGGCAGATCAAAGCTAATATTACGCCTGCCAATAGAGAAAAATTTTGTGATTTCCACCGCAACCAAGGTCACACGATGAAAGAATGCAGGCACTTGAAAGAAGAATTGGAAAATCTGATTAAAAGAGGGCATCTCCGTAAGTTTGTTAAAGGCAGAGGAATGTACACTGGGGTTAAGTAAGATAAGAAGAGCCACGAGATGATCGCACTCCGCATCCTCTCCACAACGCAAAAATGGCTGGCACTATTAATATTATATCTGGAGGGACAACCTCAAAGGGAAATTCTTGCACAGTAAGGAAGAATTATGCTTGAACTCTTAATCAGGTCGCTGAAATTAGATGCCTATAGAAGGCTAGAAACAGTCAGAATCTAGTGTTTGATGACGAAGATTTGATTGGGATATCCAGCCCACATGATGACGCAGTCATCATCACTCCCATTATCGCCAACTTTAATGTTAGGCGATTCTTGATTGACAACGGCACCGTAGCCAATGTATTAGCAATGGCATCGCAGCCAATGTATTAACAATGGAAGCCTATAGACAAATGAATCTACCTCTAGATAGTCGACAAAAAATTAACACACCACTGTTAGGGTTTGGAGGAGGAACCATATAGCCTCTTGGATTCATAGAACTCCTTGTGACTTTAGGGACTGCAAATACACAAGCAACTTACCTAGCAGCTTTTTAGGTGGTTAACACACCTATGTCCTATAACGGATACTAGGTCTCCCCTTCTTGAATAGTATAGAGGCTGTGGTCTCCACCTATCATCTCGCCAAGAAATTCCCTACAGAGTTAGGAATCATAGCAGTGAGGAGAGATCAGTCAGTAACGCAGTTGTTATGTGAACAGTGTGAAGAGCCAACTAAACATGTTGAATCTGGGAATAGGGCCAGAAGTAAGAATGGCACCAATAGAAGAGCTCGACCGCGTACAGGTCACCATAGAGAAGTCCTTTCAGCTAGGGAAAAATTTGCCTCCCTGTGTCAGAAAAGAGATATGTCAATGCTTGTCAGAAAATGCAGACATCTTCGCACTGTCGGTCAGTGAAATGCCGGGGATAGATCCATCAGTTGCAATTCACCAGTCAAATGTACTCCTAGGAAAGAAACCTGTCAAATAGAGAAGAAGACAATTTGTCTCAGAGAGATGCGAAGCCATTGAAAAGGAGGTCAACAAGCTAGTGCAAGCCAAATTCATCAGAGAGGTCCAGTATCTGGAATGGCCTACCAATGTTGTGTTAGTTTGAAAGTGAAATAAAAGCTGGAGAATGTGCATAGACTTTACAGACTTGAATAGGGCATGCCCCAAAGATAGCTATCCTCTCCCCAGGATCGACAGGTTAGTTGACTCCACGTCAGGCTTCTCTCTTTATAGTTTTCCAGATGCATTTCTCTGGGTATCATCATATTAGGATGGGCTTTTAACCCATTAACCCAATCAATCTGAGAGCCAACTTGATCGGGTCAGTTTGGCTTGGGCCAAGATACGTATATGGGTTAGTTTGGTTTATTATTTAAGAGCAACATTCAGTTTGGACTTAAAATGAGGTTATATCAACCCGAACTGATCCACTATATAAGGAAATTAAGGGTTTTTGCAAATTAAAAGTGTTGTTCCTAACCCAAGGAAGCACAGCGCTACAGCTTTCCCTCTCTGTGAAGTGTGTATGCCTTCTCTTTTACCTAACAAAGTGAACCAACCACAACACACTTTCGTAGAACACTCGTTATTGCTTACATCAAACTGTTAATTTTATGTCATTTTGGCGTTGGTGGAATGGCCTTCCAAGAGAAAGAGAGAACTCTATCCATGAACTGGATAATTTTCAGTTCATCGTCTACGTGCAAAATCACAAAATAAGTGGATTATGGGAGACCCATTTTACCATAGCAAATTCAATAATCAGATGCATTTAGGGAAATCCCCATTTTAAAGGATTGTATAAATTTCTATTTTGCATAGAGATATAGATTCGGGTTCTTGTATATTTTATGGAATAGAACTTACATTTGCATGGATTTATTTCTTTTGCTTTAATTCTGTAGAAATATGCTTAAGTTATGAGATTTTTCTTCCTTTTTCTTCATTAATCGGTTCCAACTTGAACTAAACCAAGCCAACCCAATTTTTTAGGTTCAGTTTGGTTTGGATTGGGTCATTGATTGGGCTGGATTGGGTTAATAACCCAATTAGATCATGTATGTGTCAGTTCGGGTCAAAACCGATCTGAATCGACTTATGTCCAATCCTACCTGAAGATCAGGAGAAAACCTCATTCATGGCCACTGAAGGAATCTACTTTTACAATGTCATGCCATTCAGCCTTAAGAACTCAGAAGCCACCTATCAAAGGTTGATGAATCAGGTATTTTCTGAAGAGATAGGGAAGACCATGGAAGCATATGTGGATGACATAGTTGTCAAAAGCCAGCAAAAGACAGGTCATGCCAAAAACTTGAGAAAAATATTTGCAATTCTGAAATCACACTGCATCAAGTTGAGTCCCCTCAAGTGCACCTTTCGAGTCGAGTCGGGAAAGTTCTCAGGCTTCATGATTACCAATAGAGGGATTGAGGCCAACCTAGACAAGATAGCAGTCCTTATGCCATCTCCATTGTCTCCTCGTGACGTACAAAAGCTCACTTGTCAGCTGCTTTATGTCTCGATCTGCAGACAAATGCTTCCCTTTTTTTAGACTGCTCAGAGAAGTTCATGACTTCACGTGGACAGAAGTGCGTGAGACAGCCTTTAGAGTGCTCAAACAGTATCTTAGTCGACCCGTAGTACTGACTTGACCAAGACCTAGTGATATGTTGTCTGTGCCATATTGGTAAGGGAGGAAAGTTAAGAACAAAACCCGTTTACTATGTCAGTAAGATCATGCTACTTGAACAACGATACTCCCTAGCAGAACAAATGGTGTTGGCCCTTGTGACTGCCTCCAGGAAGTTACGACCTTACTTTTAAGCTCACACTATATATGTTTTAACTAATCAACCTCTGAAGCAAATCTTGTAGATACCCGATGTAGCTGGCAGATTGCTAAAATGGGCAATAGAGCTAAGTGACTTTGACATTGAATTCAAGGTGCGACCTACTATAAAAGCACAAGCCCTAACAGACTTTGTCACTGAGTTGAGTCTATGACCTAACCAAAGTCCCAAAAGCTAAGAATTATAGGCAAATTATTGGGACTTCTATGTTGACGGCGCTTCAGAAGCCTCAAGGTTAGGAGCTGGGATAATCTTGCAAAGATAAGATGGGACCTTTGAACTCTGATACACCATTAGATTCAGATTCAAAGCCATGAACAATCAAGTAGAGTATGTGGCTGTCATTATGGGACTTCAAACAGCATTACAATTGGGGATTGAATGGATCCGAGTGTTCAATGATTCACAATTGGTAGTTAGACAAGTTAAGGGAAGCTATGAGACAAAGGATGACACCATGACCTCTTAAGGACTGCAAGTAGTTGGTCTTCAAAGAAAATTCAAAGGCTATGAAATCAGAAAGATCTCTTGATTAAATAATTCTAGGGCAAACTCCATCTCTAGATTGGTTTCCTTCAATATGGATCACTTGGAAAGAACTATCTTTACTAAGGTTGTGCAAGAACCCTCTATCTAAAAAAAAAAAAAAAAGGGAAACCCATGAGGTCGTTCCCATGATAGAGAGTCAGTGGTACTTCCTGATTAAGGCCTTCTTAGAAAATGGAAGCCTTCCCACAGATGAGAAACAAGTAAGAAAAGTGAAGAGACAATCAGTACATTACTCTATAATTCAAAGAATACTCTTCAAAAGAGGTCACGCCCTGCCATACCTACATTGCCTCTCAGTTAAAGAGGTAAACCTTGCCCTAGCAGAAGTTCACAAACAGGCTTACGAGGGACATCAAGGTGGGAGATCATTAGCAGCAAAGTTAGTCAAATATGGATATTACTGGCCTACTATGAAAAGAGAGACAATGACCTATGTTAGAATGTGTGAAAAGTGCCGGATGTCTGGGAAAAATCTGATGTAGCCTTTAGAAGAATTGAACCCCATCAATGTGAGAGACCCTTTGAGCAGTGGGGAGTCGACTTATTGGGTCCATTTTCAAAGGGAAAAGGTCAAGTTTAGTTCCTTGTGGTTACAGTAGAATACTTAACCAAATGGATAGAGGCAAAACCCTTAGCCAAGATTACTTCCCAGAAAGTCGAAGAGTTCATTTAGAAATCAGTGGTATGTCGCTTTGGCTTACCCAGAGTCTTAATTATAGAAAACGAAAGGCAATTCAAATGCCAGTCCTTCAAGGATTTTTGTGCTAAGTTGAAAATTGAGCCAATCTAACTTCTATCACACACCCACAAAGCAACAGCTTAGCAGAACTAGCCAACCATTTGTTCTTGTATGACCTAAAGAAAAGGCTGGAAAAAGCTAAAGGGAGATTGGCCAGAATTCTTGCCAGCTGTATTGTGGACTTGTAGGATGTCATTCAAAACGTCATTAGGATAAACGCCATTTATGCTGGCTTTCAGAATGGAAGCAATTGTGCTTGTAGAAGTCTCTATCCGAAATCACCATGTGGCCGTGGGTAATGAAATAGGAGCAAGGGAAAGGCTCGACCTGATAGAAGAAATCAAAGAAGAAGTGTCTTTGAAAATGGCAAAGTACCAGCAGATTTTTGCAAAGTACTACAATCCGAAAGTGAGATCAAAAGACTTCCGTCTTAGAGACCTTATGTTGAGCAGAATCGAAGCTACAGGGCACGATGCTGGGAAGTTAGGGCCCAGTTGGGAAGACCCCTATGAGGTCATCAAAAAAATTCAGCCTGGTTCTTACAGTCTAAAGGACATGAACCAGAAATAACTCCCCAGACCATGGAATGCCGACAATTTGAAACCATACTTTAAGTAAAGACATCTTTCTCCTGTAATAATGCAACAAATGGGGAAGCTACTCTTTTTCCTCAATCTAGGTTTTTATTCCCAGTGGGTTTTACCGGGTGAGGTTTTAAGGAGACCCTTTTTTTCCTTCTCGTTGCTTCAGTAAAAATAATGAGAACTTCTCAAAACCATGCTTTATTTCACGTCAACAATCAACACGCCTCTTGAATATGAGGAGGGAGCGTGACATCAAAGGGTGAATACAAGTAACCTTTAATCAACACAACTCCTGAAAACAAGTAGAGTGCGCGACATTAAAGGGTGAATACAGGTAACCCTTAACCAATGTGCCTCCTAAATACAAGTAGGGAGTGCGACATCCTGAATACAAGTAGGAAGAGCGACATCAAATGGTAAATATAAGTATCCCTTAATCAACACGCCTCCTGAATACAAATAAAGAGCGTGACCTCAGAGGGCAAATACAAGTAACCCTTAACCAATACGCATCCTGAATACAAGTAAGGAGCACAACCTCAAAGAGCAAAGATAAAATTTGGACTTCAAAGATAAAAACCCGAATGTAAAAACACGAATCAAATTCAAAATCACGTGTGATTTTATTACGAACAAAGAGGCTCCAAGAGGTCTACCTCTCAGGTGACCTACAAAGAGGTGTGGAGGTCACCCCAAAAAGAAAGTAACCTCCACAGAGGTCGCACCCTCCTCTTCTCTCTTTTTAGGTCACCCAAAAAAAGGGCAACCTCTAGGTCACCCCAGAAAAGGGCGACCTCATCAGGCAACCTCCAAAGAGGTCGCCACTCAAGAAAGCCACACTAATCCAAAAAAAGTGACCTTCTTGGAGATCACCCCAAAACGGGTTTACCCAAAAAAGAGGTCGACACAGAAAGATGCCCGAAAATCGCGACAAGCGCTTCAAAATATCAACATAAAACCACTAAACCTCATTCTTGAGAGCCTAAGTCAAATTCAAGATTAGACGCACTGCAAAAGCAAAGCGTCATACCATGTAAAACAAGTGACTCTCAATACATAACCAGCTGGAGTTGAAACGTCATACATCCCATGCAAAATAAAAGCAAAAAAAGTCATTAGAATTCATTACTTATTTCAAAATACTTAAAAGAACATTATTTTTTCATTGGGGCATACCCCAAACAAAGGACAGAGCAAGTCGGCATAGATTTGTAGTCATGAGAACTCACCTCGTCTTGATCTTCCTCTTCATTCTCCTTAAATATCTCATACATGTCGTCGTCCTGACCGGTATTCTCTTCGAGAGGAGGGCCACCAAAAGGCCTTAGATCAAGCCCAGCCGCGCCTACCGGAAAACCAGAAAGAGGCTCAATGTTGAGATCTGGTGCATTTGAAGACACCATCCTTAAATTCCACCACACACTGATTGTACGTGCCATAAGCTTACTCGCCTTTAGTGAGTTCAAAAGCATCACTACGCTTATGGTATACCATGACTTTTGTAGCATCCTTTACCTTCTCTTCATTCAGTGGCTCAATGTTGAGATCTGGTGCATTTGAAGACACCATGCCCTAAACTCCATCACACAATGATTGTACGTGCCATAAGCTTACTTGCCCTTCGTGAATTCAAAAGCCTCACTATGCTTATAGTATCCACGGCCTCTGTAGCATCCTTTACCTTCTCTTCATTCAGCGTCACGACTTATATGTGGAAATTGTTGACCTCATCCAAACTCTTCTTGTACGCCACCTTGAGGGCTTGAAATTGCTACAAGAGCTTTGCTTTATCTTTTTCAAGATCCTCCACCTTTTAACAATAATATTGGATGGTATGCTACTGTTGAGCCGCTATAGTTGACAACGTCAAGGCATTCTGTATAGCTCTGAGACAAACACTAGCACCCTACAAAATGAAGGTCATCATAAAGTGAAAAGAAATATCTAGCCAATAAGATAAGGGACAAACCTTAGTCATCTCGTAGAGGAAGGCCTCAACTCCAACATTTAAATCATGATTTTCTCATATTTGTCAACAAGGTCACTTAACAAACCCTTTTTAAAATTCTCTACTGCTTGAGCCCTAGTAACCTGAGCCAGTTGACTAAAGGACACTTGACCCAGGTAAGAGTTCCAGAGGAGCCGCAAACTGGGGTAGGTCAGCTCGAAGAGACTTGGCCGTGAGGTTGTGACTTGCCTGAGTAGGACGGCCATGGAGTGCCTTCTTTTGTAACCTTTTCCTTATCTTAAGGTTGTGGATGGGAGGGGCCTTCCTCACGCACCCGTTTAGGATTGTCACTATATTGTACCGCTTCAACACGCTCTTTCCTAGCAATCTCTGCCTGGGCATGTGCAAACTTCATCAGAGCCTTGTTGTTAACATTTGCCATTTCTGCAGTAGATCAACACAAAAATTTAGAAGTAAAGCAAAAGATGGAAGCAACAAAGCTAAAAAGCTCGATCTACCGTCCACTCTAATACTGGCTATCTTCAAGATAGGAGTAGTGAAGAGGTCATGAACAGCCTCGCAAAGGAGCTCGTAGTCAGAAATTCTCATGGCATTGGCGACCAAGTGCACATCAGTTGATCTAAGCCTATTGAACTGCCTTACATCTACAGCAGCCCATCTAGTGGGAAAGGGAAAGTCACCATCAATTGGTTTAATGTAAAAAAATTTCCTCTCCCCGTTAGGATGAAGTAATAACATATTAGCCTCCAACCATTAGTCATCACTTGCCCCGACACACCTCAATTTCTTTTAAAAGATCTGAAAAAATGAGTTTAAGGGAAATCGAAGACCCAAGACTAGCTGAGATTTATAAATAGCCATTTCACCCTCCTTACACTCATGGTCCAAGTCATCCGGATGAGGCACCCTATACGTGTAATGAGGAAATAGATCATATTTATGCATCAACTTTACAATTTGATGCTCTTTCTTCTCTCACTTGGAAATGCATTGCCCAAGTCATCACTAACTTCCTCGCCACTATCTTCCTCACTGCCATCTTCTTCATTATCCTCCTCTCCACTCTCCACCTCAATCATGGAACCACTAAGATTTGATCCTTGGTCAGAATAGAAATCCCCAGACTCAACTTCTAAAGGGTCAAATATATTATCAATTATCCAAAGCTTACCCACTCGTCTCCTCCCACTAGCCATCTTGAAACATAATGGTTAAGCACGAAAGCAACCTTTCGTGATGCTCCTAAATGAGAAGAGGTCATCCTAAATGAAGAAGGAAGGAGGTTGCCTAAATGAAAGGTAGGTCACCCAACAATAAAGCCGTGAGGTCGCCTAAGAATTTGGAGGTCGCATGTCACCTAGATGCAAGAAGATCGCCCTAAACGGAGAAGCAGAGGGGTCGCCTGGAATTCAAACAAAGCAAGTCACAAATATATAAATAAACCATGAGGTCGCATAGAACTTAGAGGCTGCAGGTCGACTAAAAATATTAAAGGAAGCGGGTTATTTGGAAATTGACACTTCAGGTTGCCTTAATACTTAGCCAAATTACATGAAAATGGGGCCTAAGTAATATATTTCTTGTCCCATGAAGAGGGACAAGATTTCCAAGATAATTGTCTCCACATATATATATAGACAACCACTTCCACTTCCCAAGAAGAAATGACACCCCGCAGGAATTATGTAGGAATATTTCATGGAGATGTCGTGTCAAAATTCAAAATTGCCAAAATCTCATGAGTTAGATTAAATTCTCGTGAGAATTTACCCTGTCACATGAGAATATTAGCTCATGAGATGAGTTATTCTCGTAACTTTTAAAGTTATCTTTGCAGATCGAGTCCTATTCAGACTTTATATGCAAAGGGACCTATGACAAGAGTAAAATTCGACTAGCAAAAGTCGGGTCTTAGTTTTCTTAATGGGCCTATATTAGTCTAAAAAGGGGGCTGACTACAAGCCCATTAAGGTACTAATTCGTCATATTATCTCCAGTTTTCTATAAATAAAGGTTAGCACATTTCTCAAGTAAGTTGCTCTCATTTTCTCACTTTTTATATTTTTGCTCTCTCGTGCTAGTACTCCTACACCGGAGGGACTTCAAGGTCATCCCTTGAGGTCTTCTTTGCAGGTTGCTGTGTTTGCGAGGATATCAAGTCATCGTCTAGGTCACCAAAAATTTTTACTTCGTCAGAGACAATAATTGAAGAGGTGATTGAAACAAAGGTCGATGAAGTTGGTAACATTTTTGAGATTAAAAAGGTGGAGGTAAATCAATAAGCCTTCGAAAAATTTGATGAAGTTGAGAAAGGGGACTTGATCATTGTCGAAGATGTAGTTGAAGTTACAAAGGATGTAGTTGAAGTTACAAAGGATGACCATTACCTTGTATTTCATGAAGTCAACAAAGCCTTCCCTAGTGCACTTAAATCTCTTTTGCAGGCAAGTAAGTGGAAGGCATTATCTCAACATTCACCATTCAAAAACTTCGCACCTCCATTCCAATGTGATTTCAAATACAAGAATTACCACATGATTCTTCTTCTCGATGGTGACAATCTATTTCCATTTGATCTAGGTGGACTTTGTCGATTATTTGAACCCTATGGCGATTCGAGAATGAATCGTCTTGAAGAGAGAGGGTATATTCAATGAAGGCAACCGAACAACAATTAATTGGTCAAAATAAATGCATCAATTCAGAGTCACAGTGTTAGATTTGGACAATTAATATATGTTTTTCCAAGCAGAAACGACCCACTAAACAAAACTCATGGGCTAACACCTTTGAGACCACTAGTCTCCTGGCCAAATTCCATCTTTTCAAAGGTCAAATTGGCACTTCAATTATTCGGGCGGAATTTATGGCTAATTTCTAATTTATTTATTTTTATTCTAACTTTTAGTAATTAGAATTTTTATATATTTTCTTTCAATAATTAGGTTTCTTTTCCTTCAAATTTTTTGTTTTATTTTTACCCTATATAAAGGGTTTTATTGTAACACAATTAATTAGAGAGGATTTTTATGATGAATTAAAAACATTTTCTTTGTTGGTAAATCATGTTTCGTGGATACGAATTACACGTCTCTTATCAAATGATTTACTGATTTAATCCTTCGTGGCAAGGGTTTTAACTTGTGTTCGTAATCAATTTTCAACAGTTATAAATTCTAAGGTCCAAATCTATTGCTCGAATATTGGTTTTTCTGGGTTTCAATGTCGTTCGTTTGCTTGGATTAGTATATGCACTTCCATGATCTTATCAGATACACAATATCTCTCAATCATTATACACCTCACAAATAATATATTTGGTGAACAAGCAAAAATGTGAAATTAAGCTCAATAACAAGCACATAGAAAATGGGTAAACAAATCTTGATAAGAGCACATAAATTAATTAATCCAATTAAACTTCATCATTCATCTCAACATTAAACAATCTAACTCGTAGTGAAAATGTGAGAAGAAATCCTACAAATATAGAAATGCAATACAGTGAAGAAAATAATGGAAAATAAACATGTAAAGATGTTCTTCCCTTAATAAGCGTGGTCTTTATCTTCTATTTCTCTCTATCTTCTACTTGATTTCTTCCTTTTCTTCCAAGACTTTCCTCATATAAATGAACGCTGAGAAGAAGTTAGGACAAAAACTAAAATGCTGGCCCAAGGACATCCCTTTCCAAATCGTCTTAGATCCAAGAAAATAAGTGTGTATATAGTAGTGCTCAAGTCTTGAAGGTCAAAAGCCCAATTTTACTCCAAGTTTGCACAAAGAGCCCCCAAAGTAAGAAGTTCGAGTATCTCAAGATAGGTTCTGCAAGGTTGTAGAATGCATTTTACAACATTGTCGCGATAAGGGTATTCCCGTTGTAACTTGTAGCAGGTTGTAGCATACATTCCACAAGCTGTTTATACACTTCTTTTAAGAATGTTCATTTACACCCCAACATTGCTTTTTTCTTGTATTTTTGGTCTTTAACTTTTGTTTTTCTCCATTTTTCAAACCACCCTTCGATATTTACACCCAAGTTCTTTCAAACTTGAATTCCTCCACTTTAGTCCTCAAACTTTGGTATTTTTGCGTTTTAGCCCTTTTTCTCTTCTTTTTCCTTGTTCTCCTCGAAATTGAGGATGTTCTCCTACAAACACGATATTTGCATAAGCGTGAATAGAAATTTGCTCAATTAGTTAGTAAATTATTTGCTTAAAAGCAAAAATAAATGCATCAAATGCACACTTATCATAGTGAAATGAACATATAGAATTAATGTGGAAACCACGAGTACCCATGCTACAAGACAAAAGCATTCCATTAAAATGAATAAAACTTTGTGAACACAAGATAGGAAAAGCCATTGATCACTACAACAGAATTGACAAAAAGTCGAGAGAAATATACGTCGATTGGTCAAAAAACAACTCGTAATAGTGGACGGTGGCAATTTTGAAAATATATTGCGACGGTGGTGGCGCACCATCTTCCACCAGGAGACGATAGCTCAGGATTCCTCCATCTCTAGTTAGCCTTTTCTCCACTTGTCTATTCATTTTAAAGCTCTCACTTCAAGGTAATTTTTTGGAACAAAATAAGTTAAGTTTGAGAAGATTTTGTGATTTATGAAGTATTATGTTTTGAAATTGCGTATTATGATTCTAGGGCTTGTGCTAAATTTGGTATACATGAGTTTTATTTATTTGGTACAAATGTGAAAAAATTTTTTGGGCTTATTTTGTTAAATATAAGCATAAATTGGTATGAGTACACATGAGTTAAGCAGAAAGTCATGAAATTTGAGATTGGAAGCATTCAAGTTGTCATTTCATAAGTTGGACATATTTGATGAATTGCTTCACAAAGCTTTATTTAAAATTTTTCCTACACAGATTATTATTAGTGCTCCAAACTAAAATTGTGATAGAAATATATAAATATTTAACAAGTACAAATGTAAGGAAATCGAATATTTTTTGGACAAATAAACTAAGGAAATCAAATAATGTAAAAATTCTTTGATTATTTTTATTATGCGAATAGATAAGTAATTAATAATTATTGATGGACAAATAAATTATAGAAATCAATTGTTCTAAAATTTATTGAGTTAATTTTGCAATGCCAATAGACATGTAATTAACAAGAATTGATGGACAAGTAAATTAAAGAAAATCAAATACTATAAAAATTCTTTGATTAAATTTTTTATGCAAATGGATATGTAATTAACAAGCAATAATGATGTATAAATAAATTATAGAAATCAAATAATACAAAGATTTATTTGATTAAGTTTGTGATGTAAATAGATATATGAGTAACAAGTATGAATAGATAAAAGAATTATGGAAATCAAATAATATAAGGAAAAATTACAGGCTAAAATTAAGTAACTGCTGTTTTGGCTATCCTGATAGATCATGAGTTATATAGATCAGAGTTGGATGCATGGAAGACATACCACACAAGAATATGTGAATGGAGTTGAAGAGTCTGTAAAATTTGTTGAGGATAATAGAAAAAGAAAACATGTAGAATTAATGGCGTGTCCCTGTCTCTATATTTGATATAATCTATAAGCTATATTGATAGTTACTTTCAGTGTTACTCTCATACTTGTATTATTATTTACATGCTTCATTAATGACTTCTATTGTTGTCTGATATTGGTAACACTAACTTACTAAACTTTTTACATATGCAGGTACTCACTTAGTGCGCATTTATGATGGCTGACGATTCAAGTGCATCTGATGCAACCTTTATTAGCAAAGTGAAGCAGACTAGAGGAGCAACCACTTGTAAGAAATTCAAGAGGAAGTAAGATGAGGCAGTGTAGATTCAGTTTAATGATTTGGGAAGGCGATCGGGATGTTCAGTAAGAAGTTCCGGAGTTATGTGGGGTAAATGGCTAGGATTCATGTTCACATAAACTACAAAGATTGGAAGAAAGTTGAGTCTGGCCCTAAGGACGTGATTTGGAAAGATATCAAGGTATCACATCATTTTAAATGTAGTTAATTAATATCACTTGCTTGTTTATATTTATTATAATATCGCATTTTATTGTTTTTTCACAGAAGCATTTCAACATATAGAATGACGCCATGAAGCAGCTTGTATTGAGAGTGGTAGGGATGATATGGAGAGGTTTCAAAGAACGATTGGTTTGAAAATTAATCAAAGAAAAGCATTCCAAATATAAAACTCCCTATTAGCTTTGTTCTTTCACTTCACCAGTGCAGTGGGAGTAGTTTTGAAAGGACCATGACATGCCGGAGTTCAAGGTATATTAATGACATAATTTTCTTTTTACTTTATTATTAATGACTAAAAACTAAAATTAGGTGATGACTTGTCTTTCAAGAGAAAAGTGAGAAGGCGAAGTAAAGTCAAGCGCATGATGAGCAGCCACACTTTCTACGATCAGCCAGATATGTAGGGCTGAGGCTTGAGTGGCTTGTGGCAGACCTTTTATCTTCCTCCTCATCGTGTGGGTCAGTTAGCTCGATCCCTTTGACCGAGGATCAGCTTAGATTGGATTCGAGCAAGAACGAAGAAGATGGCTGATGGTAATCATTATATCCCTAATGAGAAAACGATGGCAATGGGGTGGGTATGGACGGGTTAGCCATACTATGAACGTACCCCACGGATCTTGAAGTCGCTCTAGACCCACCCCAAACCAACAAATTTATGGGACAGCTCAAGATGTGTCCGGTCATCGGACGGGGTAAGGAGCCACCATTGTGACAACCTCAATTTCACATCGCTTAGGTAAAGAAAGTAAGACCAGTTTATAAGCTAAAAGACCCGCTCCTACTGACACGAGGCCTTTTGGGTGAGAATCCAAGAGCAAAACTATGAGGGCTGATTATGTCAAAGTTGAACGGGTCATTACAGATGGCATTAGAGTGAAGCCCAACTGGAAGTGTGGCCAATGAGGACGTTGGACCTCCTTATGTGGGGTGATTATGATGACCTCAATCCCACATTGCTTGGCCTTTGAAAAGCTAAGAGACCATTTTAAAAGTTAAGAGCCCCACTCCAACTGATATGAGGCCTTTTAGGTGAGAACCTAAGAGTAAAACCGTGTGGGCTAGGCCTAAAATAGAGAATATCATCTCAAAGTAGAGCTGGTCGTTACAACCATGAATAAAAAAAGACTTATGAATTTTTTCCCCTTTTAATCAATGTTATGTGCAATGCATTATTAATTGATGAACATATAATTGGAGGTTTCTTCTCATACACTCGAGTTCCAACCGAAAATACCTCAATTTCTACACATTTTTAGAATTGAATTTATAAAAAACAAAAAAAAAAAGAAAATTCTTAGTGGGTCATGGGTTTATAAGGTGGGTCCAACCTGGCGGGGCAGACAATGTTGCCCTATACCCGTACATTTGCCCCGATTAGATACGGATGGTCAATCCTATTAGGAGTAGGTCCTCACGGGTTTGTGGGTCGATGGGTTAAATTGTCATCCCTAAAATCCAGGGACTGTATGAAAAAATTGTAGGCATAAGTTTTCAAATTTTCATAATTTTAGTTAATTAGCATTAATTTAAAAACTTACATTTATATTCCATTTTGTCTAACAAAAAGAAAAGCATGAAAAGGCCAGCCAAAGGACGTTTATCCCGAAAAGGCACCGACTATTTTGTCCGAGGTGTTTGGAAAGGAAGAGCATCCAAGTCAGTAAGGGGATATAGTGTATGTCTCATTGTGAGAGACGTTTATAGCCGATCTAAAGAGACCAGGAGAGTGCTGAGCAGGGCCTTGTCGCTAGATAGTATTAGACAGGTGATCACATCAGAGGTAGAGGTTAGCATCGCTGAGCGGGTCAGGATAGAAACTATGTCACAGATACAATCTCTGCTCGATATGATGCAGCTGTAGTTTGTCTCTGTCTTCCATCATCTTGGCATGTGGATACCTTTGAAACTTTTTGGCAATTCGACAGCCAGTCCTTGTGTTAGACCATCGACCTGGAGTAGTCACCACTTGGTCGATCTTGATCTACATCTTGCTGTTATATTACATAGCATTAAGTTATCTATTTTTTGAATGTATTAACTTCATTTCACTACTTCGGGCTAATGCTAATTTTAATTTTTATTCAATATTAAAAGAAATCGACCATGTGTCATTTCGCCTTAGTTTCTAATAGCGAGGCTCACGTTGTGACCAAAGGGGTGGTATTCCCATCTGACCTAATACATTGGTATACCATCAACAGCTTCTACCTAGTCATTACAAAGCCGATGATGCAAGAAAGTTGAATCTTCCAGTCCAAACTTCATTCCATCAGCAGATATCAAATGCAACTGAAAGCTTCACTCAGTGGCCCGCATATTTAGTGAGTTTAGGTGAGGTAGTTAATTGAAGTTACACAAAAGCTTCTTTGTAAATTTTATTTTGTGTTACACATGTTATGAGGGTAAAAAGTTTCTCAGTGTAGAAAGATATATTGAGGCAAGCAGCAACCAGGGAGAAGGATAAATAGCGCATGAGTGATGAAATATCTTCGACATGGCCTAATCTAGTATTGACAACGCAACATTAGCATCTCTAAGTCTTGGCCTTTAGAGGTTGCACAATCTAACCATCAAATTGCCTCTTACTAAGGATTTCAAATGTGATGATTGATTGGGACGTATTTCACCATCCCATTGACAAGGTGAATGAGATTCATGTTTCGATTGACATTATTACCAACCTACTCAAGATGCAATGGTTGAACGCGTCTATTTTACAATTTTTTGAAATGTAGGACTTCCTCCCACACACTTACAATTTTTATATAAATTTTAATTTGACAGTTCACTTTTGGTATAATGCATTTCAAGCAGCTACGTCAATTGTGCAATGAGTTACATATTGAAAATATCGGGTTTTTGACAGTTAATTTTGAACATAATGAAAATGAGACTTTTAATTACATGACCAATGTGCTAACACAGTTGAAGGACAAGAAGTAAGTTCTAGCACTGTATCACAAGGGGCAAGACCATTGCAAACTTTCGTGTTTGGAAAATTTTCTAGAAACCACTAGATGCTACTTGTGCTATGCCTTGAATATAATATGGTGTATGACTTAGATTCTTTGGAGTCTTAAGCACAAATTCACTATCAGTGGAGCTTGAATATGTAAGCAATTATCAATAAATATTGTGTAATAATCTTTTAATGTAAATTTGAGTTTATTTGACTTGTACATATATATCGAAAATTTAAGGCATGTAGAACATTGGGGGTGACCGGGGCTGTGAGGCGTAGCATTCCTGTGTGGAATCAATTACGGTATAAAAAATATCCTTTAGAAGTTACAATAACTATTGAAATTTCAAATTTAATTGGTTGGATTACTAATATTAATTTTCAACTCCTTGAAAATTTTAGTGCGTTCAGCAACTGGGATCATGGGGAGCTTGAATATGTAAGCAATTATCAATAAATATTGCGCAATAATCTTTTTGTGTAAATTTGAGTTTATTTGACTTGTACATATATATTGAAACTTTAAGGCATATAGAACATTATGGGATACTGGGGTTGCGAGTCATAGCATTCCCATGTGGAAATCAATTATGGTACAAAAAATTATCCTTTAAAAGTTACAATAACTATCGAAATTTCAAATTTAATTGGTTGGATTACTAATATTAATTTTCAACTCCTTGAAAATTTTAGTGCGTCCAGCAACTGGGATCCGATGAGTGTGGCTATTTTTTGATGGGAAATATGTACGAGATAGTGACACTATATTCTGGTAATTCAAAAAGGCTTGGCAAGGTATAAATATTTATCGAAAACTAAGAATTATCTAATCATGCATATATATTTTATTAACAAAGTAATATTTCTTTTGGTTTGTTCTAGGCATATGAGGTTGGATCATGTAGCCAAGCGAACATAGATGAACTTCGGGATAGTTGGGGCGAGTACTTTGTGGACAATTGTATGAAATTTTCGGTTTTATTTATTTTTAAATATGGGTTACTTATGGATTATAGATTTTTATGCAAACATACATTTCAATGGTTTGGAGATATTTATTGTTAGTTTATAATGGTTTTGAGTAATTTACAGATTACATTATTTTGTCTATTTGAAACAGTTATTAATTGTAGTTTGACTTATATTAAGTTAAAGTGTATGTAAATTACTAGTGTTTGTGCTATTTCTTCTTAGCCGCAATTGTGCATTTACTGTCTTTTGTAGTATCACTAGCAATGTACTGTAACTGACGCCTAATGTGGACATAGGCATCGGTTCCTTATTTACAAACAACGCTGATTGTGTGCTTTTGGTGATGGCTATTGTACACTTTAGGTGTCGATTCTTGGTTAACAACCGACGCATATTGTACACATTGGGCGTCGCTAAAAAACTGACATGTATACCCTTTATTATGTGCGTCATTGCCAATAGCATCGCCTTTAAGACCGACGTGTATTTATCATTGCAACCGACGGCTAAAGTACTATTCTATAGTAATGGATTACACATAATCAATAAACACACAAAAGGACTCTAAACTCCCTTGATTTCTCTTTTTGTGTAGTGATGAAGCCAGCCTGTTACTACTCTTCCTATTCTTGAAAGTCAACTATTCACTTGAATCAACTCCTTTGATACAATTCTTTAAGTATGGAACATGTTTTGTTCTACTAAAATTGTCTTCCTATCTTCTTCCTTCCAATGCATGAAAGTGCATATGCCACATCCTTTCACCGTAGGAGAAAATACTTTTCAACATTTTTCACCACCCAAAAAGCTATTGCCCTAATACTCTGACAGACATTTAAATAGCAACCAATACCTAACACATGGTGCAACCAAATAAGGAAAGAATTAATTCATTCTTTGTTGCAACCAAACTGTTGGAATTAAAACCAATTCTCCAATTCCGTCCATAGCATCATTGTTAAAAAATTTTAATAATTGAGATAATAAATAAACAAATCAATAAAAGATGACAAATCAATAAAAGATGAGGACAATTTGACAGACTCTCATGTATTTCCATTATATGATTATAGTCGCTATGATCATATAGAATTTCGCTAAACAATCCACAATCCCAACTATTATAAGAAAAATATTTGTGTTTTACTTTACCTAAGTTTCTATCTTTTAAACAACTCTCAAAGAGTTATAAGAGAACTCTCAAGATGCTAGACTTGCTAATTTTTCTCTCAATGACTCATGTTAAACTTGTACGAAGAAAATAAGAGAAACTATACAATTTATAAAATGAGTAAATTTCACACAAGGTTTCCAACCTTTGCAAAAAGTAACAATTTCATCTCTAACATTTTATTTAAGGCAATAGGTCTCCAACCTTTCAAAAATATACCCAGAAGCTTCATATAGGCAATTTCTATCGGTTTTCATGTTTATATGCTTAAAAATTGCCATTTTACCCTTATTGCTTGGAATCAAAGAAAATAAATACAAAAAAGCTTTTTAAAAAATCCTTAAGATTTAAAATAAAAGAACAAAAGAATATGTTACCTTTTCCAAATAGTTACTCTTAACTTCCACAAAGTACCACCACTTCCATTTCGCTCCACTTAAGTTGTCTCTAATGGCGACTAAAAATGAGATTTTCCTCCCCTTACTAGTTACAAATAAAGACAAAAATTTAAAATGAGAGGGGTTGCAGCAGAAATAAAGAAGGAAGAAACCCTCTCTTTTTTACCAATATTTCATTTCTTCAACTTTTTTCTATAAGAAAAATTCATATATTTTAAACCATTACAATTTTGAAAATATCAACCACATCTCAATTATCACTAATTTAGGTTTGAATTTCACAGAGTTCATTCCCAACAATGACTAATGTAGTTATGGTGGTGGTGGTGGTGTTAGGTGAATGAAAAAGATAATATATTGATCAATATATGTATAGGTTGTGTGAGGTAGGTAAATGTGAAGACAAATGAATATATATGTGTGTAAAAGAAAAAGCCGTAGTTTAAGCTGGTTGGAGGAGAAGATCACTGGTGGGAGTCTGTATCTCTTACTGGAACCAAAGAGGAGCAACAAAACCTGTCGTCGGTTCAACTTCAAACCAAGTTGATCGATAAGTACTTTCACCAGGCACTCCATGATCAAAAGGAGGTAGAATTTCTGCAATTACTCCAAGGAGATATGGATATAGTTACCTACGAGAGAAAATTTGAGGAAATGCCACTGACCTAGTAAGCACTGAACAAATGAAGGCTAGGGACTTTGAGAGGGGCTTGCGACCTAAAATTAGGTAGACTATATGTGCCTTTAATCTCCCCACCTACCAGGAAGTTGTGAAAAAGGCTCAAGCAATAGTATATTCTGGTGTGAAATGTGGAGGCCAGAATGCTTAGAAAGATTATAGAAAAAAGAAGTGGCTGAACCAGAATATAAATAGAGGTCAAGGCCCAAATAAGAAACTGAACACAGGAACCGGTAGAGGTTAGAGGAGTGGAGGTCCCCCACAGTGCCCCAGGTGCAAGAAGTATCACTGGAGAGAGTGTCGAATGGGATAGAATTTTTACTATAGTTGGGGCCAACTGGGCCACGATACTAAGGAGTACAGGTTTAGTCAGATAAGGGGTGTAGATCAGGTAAAGAAGGGCAAAGCTAGAGTGTTTGCGATGACTTATGAGTAGGCCACCCAGGATCCTGAGGTCACAGTAGGTATTCTATCTGTCTTTGGGAGTCTATGTTTTGATTGACTCGGGTGCAACGCATTCCTTTATACCTGTTGCTTGTCTAGCTAGATTGGAAGTTAGTTTACCATCAGGCAGAATAATTGACTCTAACAAGATGGCTAGGGTGGTACAGATAGACTTTGACGAATTAATCCTGGGGGCATATTTGAATGTTATCGAAATGAAAAATTTTGACATAACATTGGGTATGGATTGGCTTAGTAAGAATCAAACAACCATTACATGCCATGAAAAAGAGGTTTTTTTCCAAAAAAAATGGTGAGGAAGAATTTAAATTTTACGGGTCGAAAATTAAGGCATTACCTCGCCTTATATCGGCTCTTCAGGTGAAGACATTATTGGAAAAAAAAAGTGTCAGGGATACTTGGTTAGTGTTTAGGGAAAGCCCTTGGATGAAGTATCCCTAGGTCGGGTACCGGTGGTATGGAAGTACGATGATGTATTCTTCGAGAATCTGCAGCCATTCCATCTGACAGGCCGGTGGAATTCACCATCAATTTTGTGCTAGAAGCTGTACCTATTTCCAATACTCCTTATTGGATGGCACCTAAAGAGTTGCAAGAGTTGGAAGTTCAGTTAGAGGACCTTTTGGAAAAAGGATTCATTAGACTGAGTGTCTCAGCTTGGGGAGCACCAGTGTTATTTATGAAGAAGAAATGTGAGAGTATGAGGATGTGCATAGATTATCGTGAACTGAACAAGTTGGCAATCAAGAATAAGTACCCACTCCCGAGAATTGATGACTTGTTTGATCAACTGAAGGGAGCAACTGTTTTCTTAAAAATTGATTTGAGGTCAGGGTATCATCAGTTGAAAGTTAAGCTGACAGATATACCAAAGACGGCATTTTGAACCCGCTATGGGCACTATGAATTTACGGTAATGCCCATGTGTTATTTATGGATTTGATGAATAGGGGTTTTCATCAATTTTTGGACAGGTTCATTATCGTGTTTATCATGATATTTTGATATACTCGAAAATTCTGAGCAACATACTAAGCATTTGAGAATGGTTTTGGATAAATTATAGAGGGAGAAGTTATATCCCAAATTCAAAAAATGTCAATTTTGGCTGAATCGAGTAGGCTTTTTGGGGCATCTTGTGACAGTTCAAGAAATTGTAATAGACCCCAGCAAGGTTGAGGCTGTCACAAACTAGCCTAGACCTACCAATGCTGGAGAAGTGAGAAGCTTTTTTAGCTTAACCGATTATTATCGGTGATTCATAAAAGGTTTCTCAAAAATAGCAGGTCCTTTAATGCAACTCACCAGGAAAGGAATTAAATTTGTTTGGTCGGATAAGTGTGAGCAGAGATTTCAAGATCTCAAGGAAAGATTGGTTTCAACACTGGTTTCAAGGATACCCGATGGTTCAGACAGATTTATGATCCATAGTGATGCATCAAAACTTGGTTTGGGATGCATTTTAATGCAGAAAGGGAAAATGATTGCTTATGCATCCAGACAGTTGAAACTGTATGAAAAAGAACTATCCAACTCATGATCTCTCAATATTTGGTGTCACTACTTAGACGGGAGTAGTTGCGAGATCTATACGGATCATAAAAGTCTTAAATACTTCTTCATCCAAAAGGAGTTGAATCTGAAACAATGAAGGTGGTTAGAGTTAATCAAGGACTACGACTGCACTATCCTTTACACCTGGGTAAGGCTAATGTGGTTGCGGACGCTTTGAGCAGAAAGAATGTGGGTCAATTTTTTGTATTGAGTAC
>CAVNYN010287232.1:0-19368 GCA_963692815.1 Nyctanthes arbor-tristis
CTTGTTCTTTGAAATCTATAGTACAACCTTGTTAAATCGTTAATTATATAACAAGAGAAAGTAGGGTTTGGAGGTCATGGTAGAATTTAAGTATTAGATATCTATTACCATAATGACACTAGATGCAATATGATATAAATATTCATAGCTGATTTGAGAACACTAACATCGCCCGCAAACCACATAAGTAGACAGTACTATATCACCTTATTTATTTGGTATATAAATATTAATCGTTGGTTTGAGAACATTATCACTGCCCACAAACCACACAAGTAGATAGTATTAAATCACCCGATTTATTTGGTATCGTAACGACATCAAACATCTGGTGCTTGATTAAAATCGACGAAAGACATAATATCCTCTAATGAGGTGTATTCACTTCAATGGGTGACCAATAAAAATAAATGAATTAAAACCACTTCAAAATGATGAGTTACTTTTTAAAAGTGAGTCGTTACTTCACATGCGAGTATATGACACAGGATAATGCCCACGTTAACTAAGTATTTCTTTATGATTATTATTCCTCTTTTTATAATACATAATTAATAAATAAGAAAAATTTAGGATGTAAAGTAATGTAACAAAATTTTCGAAGGTTGTTGAACAGTACTATTATGATTCTAGTAAAAATAACTAATGTACCATTTGCAAAGAGCTAGGAACTAATGCATTTTGATGGGTGAATCATATTTGCACCACTTTTCAACATATGCAGTATGTGCCTTATCTCGGTATTGAGTTTTTAATGCAAACAAACAATCATCTTTCAAGTAATATGAAGCTTGGATTTTCAATTACGTTTGTCCCCTCCGCTGATTGCTCTCCATTACAAAAGAAATCAAAATCACCATATCACTATCATTTTACGATTACTCAGAACTTTCATGTGAAATGTTCTGCTAAAGAAAAGATATTTGCATTTCAATATTTTATCTGGATCTTTTTTTTAGGGAAATTTCCAGTAGAAGCAAAGTGACCAAAGGAAAATAAATTAGAAAAATAAAAAGTGACCAAACAAAGATTTAATAAATTAGCGTGTCACTTTGTAGGAGACATCTTGTGTGATTCTTGAAGCTGAAGACATGAGGAGTTTAGCTCTTGAAGGTTTTTTGGCACGACCAAGCAGACTCCTTTTTTTTTTTTTTAACTAAACTAATTAGATGTCGCTTTATCAATTTATTATTACAAATTTGAAATGTTCAAACGATCTTTTTTTTATACAGAGTCAAGTATGACTCAATAATATGAAGTCAATTAACAATCACAAGACCACTAAAAAACAAATACCTTATGCCAAATTGGATTGTTCTACTCAAACTCGCTATTCTAAAAATGGGCTTGGCTCGGCCGATGTGATCAGGAACACCAAGAATCGATGAGAAAATGGTTCAATAAAAAACCTAGGCCTCTAAAAAAGGGCCTGGGATCTGGTTCAATTAGGGAAACCCCGGAAAAACCTAGAAAAAAAAATATTTGATTTTTTCAATTAGAAATAGTATATATTTTAAGGCTAAATTTAAATTTTTAATTGTTTAATTAAAAATTCGTTCTCGTTTCAACCTAGTTCGACTCTTTAACCTTTGGATCATTGCTTTTTCTAGGTCGATGGCCGTTTCAGTTTTCCAAAGTATTGCTCAAACTAGGCTTTCTTTTAGTTGCCCCATGTTTTGTTTTAATATAATAACACTTGAAAGTCTTGGACGCATGTATGTCTTCTTTAATTGGGGTCTTAGCTAGTTTCCATCTTTCATTAATTAACACAATTGATCTAAACATGGTCTCTCTCTCTCTCTCTCTCTACACATATATATATATATATATCACATTACTGACTTAACATGCTTTATTACATCGAAAAGCGTATGATATTCTAAAAGGAAAAGGGTTAAAAATTGAAAATAATACAAAGAAATGGTAAGTGAATATATAGGTTCCAATTAATCAATTATTAATTGAAAATCATATCAGCATATCTTCACATCATACCATATATCATATCATCATATCATATAATATATAATACAACAGTTTTCAATTGGATTTGGATTCTCAATTGCAATTTTCCCGCTCATAATTTTGCTGACCTCAAAATGATTTGGGTCAGGTTATCATGATATTGCACAATAATTTGAGTCGGATTACTACCTCTACAGATGGTGCCTCAATTGGTTTTATTTTTTTATTTTATTTATTTAATTTATAAAGGGAAAATTAGGCAAAATACTCCATTTTGTTTTAAAATTTGAAAAATACGGCATTAAAAGAAAACACAGCCATTTGATGCTGAATTTTTTGAAAAAATACGGCCAAAAGTGATTATTAAGCCATAACCACTAAAATCAAGCCATTTGATACTAAATCCCATGTTTTCCTCTTTTCTGTTAAATTTTTCCTGAATTCTTGCTTAATGTGTTCCATTTTGTCTTTTGTCTTTTGTTCTTTTTTTTTTTTTTTGCGTTTTTTCTAATTAAATGTATCTTATATTCTATTTGTTTACAATAACTTTTTTATCAATCAATTATTTTACATGTGACTTTTTCTATCATATATGTGACTTTTTATTTTTTTATATGTAATTTTTTTCTACTCTTTACGTGACTTTTATATATTTGGTTTTTTAAAATTTCTATTTGTAACTTTTCAAATAATCGTTTTATTTTGTATGTGCTTTAAATTAATTGTGATTTTTTAAATAATTGTTTTATTTTGTATGTGACTTTTCATATTTTATGCCCGACTTTTTATTTACATGTGTATGACCATAGAAACATAATCTCCCCCCTTACGGAGTTCAAATTACCATGTGGCTATCTCAACATTGGGCGTTGCGATACCAGTAATTCGGGGGTGTGGCAGGGGAGCCTACAACCTTCTTCAGATCCACTTGCCTACTGCCAGAGGCTTTATGGTCTTGAGGTTGAGAATTATAGGGTGGTGACATCCAATACACATCTCTAAGTTTCCTGTTCCTGAAAAGATCACCAGATGTTGGTTCATTGAACCATTCTGGTATGGAGCATCTTAAAGTATCACACACCATAGGGTTGCCAGTCATTTCTTGTAGGATTGAACAAATAATTATACTAAAGTAAGGCCTTTTTGTCCATATTCCACTGAGGTTTTCCTTTTTTAAGGGTTCCAAGGGATGATGTGAAAATGTTTGAACATCTCTGAGTTCAAAGAATGCGTAGTAAGGTGGCATACTACTCAATCTTAGAAAGAGATTTTTGTTGCAATCAATGCAATGTCTCATGGTAACTCGTTCCCATAAAGGAATTGACCATGGTTTACAGAATTCTGTAGGTGATATGGCATCATGCACCTGCACGAGTCTGTCTATTGTTCAAGAACCCTGATCTCCTCGGGAGAAATAGGGTCCAGGTTAGGTATCTTCAAAGTATTCATCAAGATCTATCATTCCTAATGTTACTGTGTGTTCATAAGGAATTACCCAAATATTTTGATCCCAAAAAATACCATAATCACTCTGATGTTTGAGATATGTTGTAATAATCTTGTCTAGCAGTTCAAGTTTAACAAGATTATCGTTGTATGCTGGATGTTTAGATCGGAAGACAAGCATAGAGGGTCAGTATACGGTATTCATAAATATTATAATTCTTGTACGTTGAATGGTTACAAGTGATAATATCAGAGTTTATTTCAATTGCAGAATTTGGTGTTCTATTATCAGAGTAATTACTATAGTAATCAGATGTTTCAGCTGCGGAATTGGAGTCGTGGTAGTTATAACCGTGGTAATTATACCCAAACTTTGTTTTGAAAATTTTTTTCATTTCAAAGTTAAACATTATAAACATCAAACAAGTTAATACAGAAGTCAAGCAACAATAACAAAGGAATAGGAAGTAAACAACATAAAATCCTATCATGGTGACCTAGCAAGACAGAACTATATGGAAACCCTCATACACATGTTCATGGAACTGCTCGAAGCATTGATTACTTTTGAGCGATTTCTGGAACTTACTTCTGCCTTCTCTTGAGGACTTACACCACTGCCCATACTTTCTATTTTCCCCCAACATCAACCTGGCTCAGCGGTGCTGCTAGGTTTACTCATAGTTCATTCTTCTAGTTTGCATGACACTATGATAAAATTTTAGGTAGTTAAAAACATACGTCTTTGTTGTTTCTTATAACTTCCTTTCTGCGTTGCTTGTTATCTGCTTATAGTGTTTTGTTTGATTTAACCTTGTATGGCAGGCTTAGCCATTAACAGAAAGTAAGAAGACAGAAATATAAAAGAGAATTTTATTTCTCAGAAGTATTTTACAATGTATGCAAGTTTAGTTCTGATGCATACTTCAGAGTGTTGAAGGCCGCCTCTTTTTATAAACCAAGGAGAGGATTACAATTGCTGGATTCCTACACTAACATAGCTGGAAAGGTGCAATAATTTAAAAGCATTACACGTTTTCTGAATTCGTACAAAAAAGTCAAAAAGGCGCACAATAAGTCGTCTAATTTTTCTAAAGTGCACAGTGTAAAACAGTGTCAAACAGTGTTGAACAGTGCTTAAACAGTCTCTGTATAGTATCTATCAGTTGTTTTTCTTGAATTTTGAGGCAGAAAAAGGAAATTGTCCTAATCCAGCCTTTATTTTCTTTACGCGGTGTTGAATTCGTCAAAAGGAAGTGTCAAATCACTTGTCTCTTTCTTCCTTTGGCTGATCACGTGTTAGATTGAAGCTATCAATATTGTCTGTATCTGTATTGTCTTCTTTTCCTTGTGAAGTTGCTGAGCTCCTGTAGGGATCCAATGGTCCTCTATTACTACCCATAGAATAATTCTTTAGTAGTCGTGGTACGCTTTTTCCTTCTATCAATCTTCTAAATCCTTTAGAAGTTGTTTTATCCAAGTCCAGGATTTTGAATGGTTGGAAAAAAGTTTTAGTTTTGGTAGAGCAATAGACTTTTGTAAAATAGTCTTCTACTACCAAAAACATGTTATCATACTCTGGTTTCATTTGGTTCCAGTACCAGTCTGAACCATGAAATTTAGCATTAGTCATTCTGATTTGGTCAAGCAGAGTAGAAAAGTTTTTTGTGATACTAAGATCATGGGAAATATCTTCATCCTTTTTGAAAAAAGAGAAGATATGTGGATGGGAATGCTGACAGTAAATTCTGCAGATTTTTCTTGCAAGATTAAATCATGTTCCCCAAGAAGGTAGTGAAGAATCAACTTCAATTGCCAAACTATCACCAAAATCAGCAAAGAGATAGTTGATGACGTTTTGTAATGGCAGTTGAACTTTAATCTTGTTTAGTTTTGCATGTGCAGTGAAGCATTAAAATCATAATCAAGTAAAGTCTGTGGTATAATTTTTAAGTCTTGGAAGTGGTTAATTGCGAATTTATCAAAATTACTTTGACAAATAAGATAAGAGAAAACCAACTGATATCTACAAAATGGTGTTGAGATATCAGTATTTGAAAGGATTGTGGAAATTTTATTCTTGCAATCAGGATAAATCTTTTTTATAGGTTAGAAAATGATTGACATGATAATACCAGTATGTGTTAATCTAGTCACATTCAATTTCTTGTTTGGAAATGCAAGTTACGAATTGTTGCAATGTGTTGAAAATTTTTTCATGTTGGTTTCCTATTAAATAAAGATAGTAGGATAGCTTAAGGATGAAAACATTCTTTTCTGTTTTGGTTCCTGAAGTTGTTGCAATTTCAGCAAAAGATTGGCTTGTAATCCTACTACGAGGAATACGTTGCACGTTTGGCGAAATAAAGATTTTATCCTTTTCAAAAACCTTTTTTATTGCCTTTTCTGCTTCAAAGAAAGAACTAAATCCTTTGATTGAAGGTGTTCCACAGAATTTTGGAAAACTTTTGGTTGCATCTTGGATTTCATCCATATTAGCATAGATTCCGTACTTTGGTCCGTTAAAAAGAACAAAGCATGTTGGAGTTTCCTGTTCAGTCTTTGTTTTTGTTGGAATTTTACCATATTTCCTTAGGGATAGGAAACATTCAAACAAAGAGTTCACAACATGAATCTTTTTACCAGATTCATTATATGATGTTGGAAGTCTCCATAAGTTGTCAACTAGACAAAGTTTTTCTTTGCCAAGAAGTTGTCTTCTTTTATCAACATAGTTTTCAGATTTGTTTGGATATTCTGGAAGAAGAGATGTTCCAAATTGGAGTTTTTCTTGGAGAGTGGGACGAATGCCCTGAGACTTAGGAGGCATGTTGTAATTTTCTGTTTTCCTGCAAAAACAATCACGACCAAATATTATTTGTTTTGTTCAAGAAGCTTAATATGTCTTGATAACATATCAGCAATCTGATTGTTTGATCCTTTAATATGTTCTCATTTGATTCTGAGACCACGACTAATGACAAATTCTCTGAATTTTAACCACCTATTGGAAGTTAATTTCTTTTGTGAGTTGTTTTGGTTATATATTACTATAGCTTCGCAATCAGTGTGAATTGTTATTTATTTTTTAGATATTATGAAAAGTGCAAAAGCTTCAACAATATAGACTATTGCAAGCAATTCATAATCTAAAGAAGTGAGATAACCAGTTTCATGATATTTGCCAGAGGTATATCTACAAATCGGTTCCTCATGTTTGGATGAAAATTCATTTGGTTTTGCCAAAAGAATACCACCCTAACCATCTTTACTTCTATCGGTTTCGATTACCAAGTAATCTTTTCTTAATGGGAGTTTGAGAGGTTTCAATATTGAAATTGCTTGTTTGATTTTCCTAACAAGCTCTTCATCTTGATCCTTGAATTTTATCAAGCCAGTGCCACTAGTCTTATTATAAAGAGGACGTGTTAGTCTAGACAAATTTTGGATAAATTGTCTAGCATAATTTGTTATTCCAATAAATGATTTAAGAAGTGTGACATTTTCCAGTCTGTCTGGATACTCTAAAACTTTCTTTGCAATGTGATCTTGCAGCTTTATAGTTCCATTTCCAATTTCAACTCCTAAGAATCCAATGTGTCTTTTCCCAAGCTCCATCTTCTTCTTGGAAACAACCAAACCATGATTTTCAAATAGTGAAAAGACAGTATAGAGATGAGCAACATGTTCTTTTTCTGTTGCAGAGAAACCTACACGACGCTCTTCCGATCTCACAGGTGAAGTCCTTGTATGCATTGAACACATTATCCATCTTTTGTTGGAAAACTGAAGGTGCATTTTTTAATCCAAATGGCATGACTAACCATTCAAAATGTCCTTCTGTGCAATTAAATGATGTCCAAGGAATTGAATCAGAGTGTATTTTTACTTGCCAAAATCCTAATTTCATGCCAAACTTGGAAAACCAAGTTTTTCTTTGAATTCGTTGAATCAAACTATCTTTGTCAGGAATAATATACTCGTCTTCGTGAGTATTATCATTCAGAGATCGATAATAAAAAACCATCATAGATTGTCCTCTAACCTTTTGAGAATGTTTTTGGACAATAAAGGCAGGAGTGCGATGTTTAAACATTGAAGGTCTAATAACACCAAGTCTCAATAATTGTTCAATATGCATCTTGAACTCTTGTTGAACCCAATCCTCATATTTGAAGTTAGGAGATGTAATCTTCATATCAGGATTAATGATATCAAGTTTAAATTCAGTTTCATTCTTGTTCCACAATTTAATTAGATCATCACCAATAATACCAGAGAATTCTAGTTTCTTGATGATTTCATCAATCGTTCGATATGATGCAATTGTTTTAATTACCCTAACATTGTTTATTAAGGCAAAATCATCAATTGTGATACCATGACCTAACATCTTATCTACTGGATCTCCAGTATCTAAAGTTAACAAATATTTACTACATTCTTCTGTAGCATCAATTTGCGTTGCAATTAGAGCATTTGTTCTAGTTTCCTTACAAGGACACTTCTCATTCTCTTGTATTTGTGGAAGGATTTTTGGTTCTTTTAGGTATCCATCACGCTTGCTTAGTGCACACTCTGATATGACCAGTGTTAAAACTGACCATTTTCTAAATAAAGCATAATCAACAATGACAACAAGGGAACCTTGTTAGGCATAGATAAAATCAAGACCAAGCTGATTTTAATATGTTGATGTTTTAATTTTGTAACCCATACTTGTGGTAAATGCATTTCGCGAGACTATAGATTACAGTTTGTTTGAATACTAAATTTGACATGGTAAACAATTTGTTCATTTAGTATAGATGTGTCATCATATTGGGTAATATATTGTAGAGCTAGTTGTTTTAGTAATTGCAATCAGTGGTACAAGAAATTCATCAACACTTGTTGAAGAAGCACCAGTATCAACTAAAGCAATAGCTTGTTTCTTATGTCCTTTGACACATACTGCCATAAGAACAAGAAGATCTTTAGAGACTTTAGTGTTACAAATTAAAGGTATTTGTTCACTTTGTTGAGGGTTCTCTAAAGTATATGCAAAACAATGTTCTGAACTGTGTGAAGGTTCTTGGATTGTTATACCCTTTGTGAGATCAAACTCTAAAGATTCAGGTAACAAATCTTCAAGAGATTCTTTTTGTTTACCTTTCCTTTGTTATTGAATATATTCAAGAAATTGTTGTTTCAAAAGATTGAAATGAGTTTCAAGAACAGAAAGCCTTTATTCTATAAGAGAACCAGAAGAAGTGCTGGTTAGTTTCTCTTGTTGTGGTAAATCTATATCAAACATTAATTTGATATAGGTTGTACAAATTTCAAACAAACATTTTAAGCATTTAAAACGTCTGTTGAAGGCAGGGTCTCATTCACAAGTACAACATTTAATGTTGTCACTACCATACCTATATTTTCAATTGTGTTCACAAATGGTTAACCTAGGATCATGGAGTTGTGATTGAGAAGTACCTATGCATCCTAATTGAATAAATAAATCTTCCCCTTGTTGTGTGATAAAATTATCAGTGAAATATGAACTATATTGGTATGCTGCATATTTTGATACTAATATTTGATGTTGTTCATCTTCTGGATAAAGAGGAGTTGAAATATCTTCCAATTGTTCTATTTCTTCTCTTTCTAGAGTTTCAATAAAGCAAATACTATAAATGGTTTCATCTCTTGACATTTTATTAGAAATTTCAATGAGATCTTCATTTATCCTGTTCACCAAACATGCATCTCTATTATAGAGATTATTATATGCGAATGGACAAGTGGAACTAAGATGTTCAAGCTGTTTGCATGCAAAGCATGTGAGATTTTCTCTGTAAACCTTACTTGTGTCATGTTTTCTGACATGCTTATCTTTGTTAATATAAGGAGGTTTAGTCTTAGACTTCCTCAAATAGTAAGATTTGTTCTTCTTAGGATCAGATTCCTTAATCTTTTTCTTAGGTTTGGGCTGCCTAAGTGGGGCCTGATATTGTTGAAGAATGTAGATCTGGCTACAAATTTCCATATTATTTCTCTTAAGATCTTTCTGTATCTTGATATAAGTACAGCGTTTCTTAAGTTCAGAAATAATAAAGCTAATTCTTACTCCTATATTATTATATTCAGGTAACAAGTTTGTCCAATCAGATTTAGTCCAGACTTCAGCAATTTCCTTTCCTAAATCACCAGGAAGTTTAGTAAATAACCTAGTGCTAAGCTCATATGCAAAATAATTACCTGAGATAGCAGTGAGAGCAAAGAAATCTTGTAGAAATGGAATAACTCGTACCCAATTTCTAAGTTGAAGTTGTTCAAGATCTCTCATAGCCTATGTCTGTCTAAAAACAAGCACTGTATTCACATCTCCTATAGTAAGGATTCTATAAATCAAATATGTGAAATTGTTAATGTTATTTCCTTGAGTAACAAGGTTAGCAAGCTTATCCGGAAAATTTATTTTATAAGCTTCCCAAATAGCTCTAACAACATCTCCTAAGTAGTTTTCAGCTACTTGGACCATTGTTTCACCGTCAGCAACATGACTATGGTTGGATTGATAGTCTCTATAGACTACACCAGTCCATTGTTCCAAATATGTTTTCCAATCTTAAGGATGTATTCCAGCAAGATTTAGGATTGCATTTGGAAAGTAAAAGTTTGGATCTGAGGGTTTGCTTTTTCCCGTATTATACAAATTTTTTCTTTCATTATCATAGAGAGTGACATTTATTTGAGGAGGATGTCCTAAAGAATAAGTCATTGTGTCAGGTTCAGTTTTAGGCATTAAAACATCTATAAAACCATGATGACTTGTTTTAGATGATAAAGTGTTAGAAATAACATATTTACTGTCATCTAAAAATCATTCCATAAAAGTAGTTTGAGGAGCAGAAACTATCTCCGATCTATTAGAGAAGTTGAATTTATTTCAGAAGTGGAATGTTCAGACATGTTATTATCATTTTGGATAATCTCATTGATGAGTTCACTGATAGTGATTTCATCATCTGAACAATACTTCTCAATATTTTCTACCTTAGAAGGGATAGAAAGTGTACTGAGATCGGAAGAATACCACAATTTCGTACTTGTTGAATAATATCAGTGGTTTTGGTATTAGGTTCTAATATAGATCCTAATCCTTTTGTTGAATATTTCTGATGATATCTAATTATTAGATGTTTCAGTTTATGTTTCATTATCTAAAAAAGGATTTTTATCATTGTGATAATCTCTAAATCTAATTGACAGATTTCCTGATGCATCAATATAGGTTAGTGCATCCCGAGGTTTCAGATTTTGAATTGTCTGAGAATCTGATAGATTTTGAATTGTTCATTCAGAACCAACATGAAATATTGAAGGAGTAATTAATGGTGCCAAAAACCTTACACTAGAAGATTATAGTACAGTAATAATACCATCAATTTGCATCTAGTGCTAGTGTTATTCATAGTTTTTCCTATAAACTATAACCTAACAACTAGATTGTTACCAATCCAATAATCAAAACCTTTGTTTTGGATGGCGAGTTTAATGTATTGAATAAATTCTGGAATTGTTTTCAAGAATTTATCAGGTGTAATATATGCTACGTCAATATTATTGTTGAGATCAATTTCAGTGATTCCCAAATTGGCTTGTTCTATGTGAGGAGATTGTGTGTCAAGAAGTGCAACAAGTGCCAAGTCCTTTTCATGCTAGAACTTTGAATCCAATGACAAGTAGTCCAAAATGAATTATAGATCGGAAGAGCACGTCTTAATAATTCTTTGGCAAAAGTGTTATTCATCAAATCAAGAGTTGCTTGAGTTCCTGTTAGGACAATAAGTATTTCTTCCCTTGTATGAAGAAAATAAACCAGTTTGAGTTTCCAATAATCCTTTCTGATAAAGGGTTGAAGGGTTCATAAGTTGCAATTCATTATTTGAAAAGATATATGTTGATCTTTGCAAATCAGCAATTTGTTTTAAAATAATAGGATCTCTTTCTTTTCTACTAACAATTCTTGTAAGTAAAAATCTATTATTTGAAGTTGAAGCAGATGTGGAAGCTAATGTCCTTGAGGTTCCAGTAAAAAATTGTCTATTCATGGAATAGGTCTTTTAGGAGTTTTATAATTGAAAGTGAAAAATGTTGTACTCTTCTTAAGTGGTTTATTCTCTGAAGAAGGTGTAATAGTG
Source organism: Nyctanthes arbor-tristis (assembly GCA_963692815.1). NCBI lineage: Eukaryota > Viridiplantae > Streptophyta > Magnoliopsida > Lamiales > Oleaceae > Nyctanthes > Nyctanthes arbor-tristis. The sequence goes on from CAVNYN010287232.1 coordinate 11,595, forward strand.
ATTTTGTTAAAGGCTTATTCAATTTCATCAATTGAAAGAACAGCTTTTAGCGTATCTTTCATAATTGTGGAAACTTCTTTTTCCAATTTGTCTAATCTTTCATGCATTTTTACAAGTAATGCAATTATGAGATTATTTTGTGCAATTTGAGTTTCGTCTCCCTTCATGCTAAAGTCATTTAAGAAATATATAGTTTCTATCTTGCCTTGAGCTTTATAGAGAGAATCTACGAATCTCTTAGTATCAAAAAGATGTTGATTTTAGATACTTCATTAAAAACTTTCAACATGTCTTTTGAGGTCATTGAATGAATTTGGACCCAACACCCAATGTTGTGTAGCCACGTGGTAGTTTAAGCTCCGTAAGGAGAGGTGATGTTTCTATAGAAAATCACCTTTTATATATGTGATTTTCTAATTTCCATTTGTGACTTTTTAATTAATCGTTTTATTTTGTATGTAATTTTTTCTATTCATGTGAGACTTTTTCCTTCCGATCTCTTATTAATTAATCAATAATTTTGTATGGGTGACATTTTTTATTATTTATGTGACTTTTTATTTGATATACGTGACTTTTTCTATTTTGTGTGACTTTTCATTTACATGTAACTTATATATATGCGACCTTTTAATTTCTGTTTGTGACTTTTTAATCAGTTGATTTGTTTTGTTTGTGACTTTCCTACTCTATGTGTAACATTTTTTATTTTATATATAACATTTTTCTATTATGTGTATGACCTTTTAGTTTACATGTAACTTTTATATATGTGACTTTTTAATTTTTATTTGTTAATTTTAAATTAAACATGTCTTTTTTCTGTTTGTAACTATTTAATTCAATATGTGTTTTTAATTAATTAGTTATAAATATGACTTTTATATTAAATAGTCACACAAATTAATTTATGGTACTTCCCCTCCCAGGTGGAATGTACGTCACAACTTAGATTATTTCTTAGTCTGTTAAACAAATGTGACTTTTTATTAAACAAATGTGACTTTTTATGTGACTTTTAAATAAAATGTGACTTCTTTGTTTCTATATAATATAAAATAAAAAGTCACATATTATATGACTTTTCAATATGTGACTTTTTACGTGACTTTTGAATTAAATGCGACCTTTCATTTCTACGTATAAAATAAAAAGTCACATATTATGTGACTGTTTAACGTGACTTTTGAATTAAATGCGACTTTCTATTTCTATGCATAAAGTAAAAAGTCGCATATTATGCTACTTTTTTTAACATGTGACTTTTTACGTGACTTTTGAATTAAATGCGATTTTTTATTTCTACATATAAAATAACTTTTAAACTAAATGTAACTTTTTATTTCTATAAATAAATGAAATTTTTTAAACAAATGTGACTTTTTATGTAACTTTTGAATTAAATGTGACTTTTTTTTATTTAAGTCTCTTGTAATTGAAAAATAACATACAAAAATTAAAATGTTCACAATGCTCAAAAAAAAGTACAAATAGACTAAAGGAGGTTTAATTAAAAAGTCGAATTTAAAAAAAAAAATTAATCACTACTTAAATAATAATAATAATAATAAATAAAAACCGTAAAAATATACGCAAAGGCCACAATTGTTAACAAAATTCGTGCATGGAGGAAATTGGCTACTGTAAGATCATGAACCATGAGCCGGATTTTTACGGCTTTTTGTGGAATGAATTCTTTTGGCCGTATTTTTCTAATACTTTCTCGTTTTGGTGGAGCTAACCTAAAGCTCCCATTTATAAAAGCATGGTAATAATTCCCTTAAAGATGCACATTTCCCGATAATTGTTATGTTTTTATATAGTTTTCCCTTATTCCTTCAATCTTCAACCTTCACATAATTTTCAAAATTCATTTCATAATTTCTCTCATTCTAAAATCACAAAATTTTATCTTTATATAATTTTCAACTTTTCATTTCTTAGTTTCTTTGAATCTGTGGAAACCAAACCCCAAAAAATGTCATTTTTCTATTAACACTATTTATATTATTATTATTATTATTATTATTATTATTTAGTGTCGTAGATTGTATGGAAATCATAAAGTTGAATTAAATTTTCTCAAAATCGTGACAGTTTATATAACACTTTTATATATTATACGGAGATAGTGATTATATATATCTGTGCATCGCAACACGGTTGTTGCATAGTATATGACATTACGTTTTAAGTATTATTCTTTACTGTTGTTCCAATTGGATAAACTTTTTAAAATTATTGTCTACAAAAATTTTACGTTGCTACTTGTCATGCATAAAACTCTAGATCTGTAAATTAAAAAAACTATTTTTTTGTTAAAGAAATTAAAATCCAGCCACCATTAATCTCCATGATCGGGTTTCTTAATGAAAGTTTTCCAAATATAAAATAATTTGCAATTAGTGTAATTTTGTCAAAATACAAGTTTTGCCAATATAAAGTTAACGTACTAATCTAGATAATGCAAAAAAGAAAATTCTAACATTAAAACGAAATTAAAAAAAAATGAAAAACTTATAAACCTCATTTTCGAGTTTTAAAATTTAACTTTTCTTATTTAAATATTCATCACAGGTTTTCAATAATTTATGTTAGTTTATTAGTTTTTTATATTTCTTCAAAAAAAAATTAATTTTTTATATTCCTTTTTATTTTAGTTTGCTCATTTCTTTTTTTTAAGCATTTATATATAATTATGAGTTTTTATAATTTTTTATTATTCGCTACCGATAAAAATTTGACAGTGAATAACTGTTCAATTTCTTAGGGATAAGTATTTTTTAGAATTATTGTTCCAGCTACTGAATTATTCGAAAATGAAGGTATTATAAATTACTTGTTTGGTATTATCTATATTTATTTACTTATTTATTTATTATTTATCTTTGTTTGATTTTCAAAATTTTTCTCTCAAGTCCTTGATAATATGAAACCAAAATTTTTTTTTATCACCTAACTTGAAAATCTTTGTGACTATTTTTCCAATCTTTGTTTCTATATCTTTTATATTGCAACGATTATGTTGTAAAAGATGTAAATAATTTATTTTCCTAGTCTTTTTTCTCTATAGATGTGAAGCTTTCAAAATACCGACTAAATTCATGTTGTTATGTCATTTGATTTAATTATTATTGTGACCATTCATTATTTTTTGTAATTTATGTAATGAAATTTTTTTATATGAAACATTGGGAACTTGTCTCCAACGTACGATTGGGAATTTGTTTCTAACGTACGGGTTGAATATTAATTTATCGATATTTTAATTTGACGAAGATAATAATGAATTTTAGCGAAAATTTTGTGAATAGAGAGACATGAAATTCACAAGAAGAAAAGAAGTTGTACAAAAAATTACTCCCTACATTCCGTTTATTTGATCTTATTTTTCTTTTTAAGATATCCTACTACATATATGGTCTCCCTTTTATATTAAAAGGTCTAACTTGCATTTCGTTATAAATATATCCTATGTAATATTTCAATTATAACTATAAATTTAGAATTTTACTCATAAAAAGGGTACGTCGAGATAGTACTTTCTCATGAGTATGAAAATTTTTATTTGAAGGGTTATCGAGTGAATACGAGTATATACAAAACTGTATATTTATTGTTTTTGTCATGCAAATCTGATAACATGTCTTTGTCTAATATTTTATAGGGTCGGGTCAAGATAGGTCGGGTCATGAGGTAGGGTGAGACGCCACCATAACTTATGAAATGACTCATGAATGTTTTCCTCTTTCAATTAATGCTATTTGCAACACATTGATGAATGTAAAATAAAACAAAACATTTATTTAAAATTTTAAAGTTTCCAATATTAACTAATATAATAGCATGATTATTTCAATTTGATAGAAAAATCTTTTTTAAAAAATAATATAATAAAAAATAAAATAAATTGCCACAAATTTATGGGTCGATTGGTCAAAGTGCCATATCTAATAATTTATACACATTTTTAGAATTAAATTTCTTAAAAATAAAAAAATGATTAGTGGGTCACGTGTCTATGGGTGGGTCCAACTTGACTCACACCTCCTGGACCTACGGCGGGGCAGACAATGTTGCCCCATATCCATCATTTTGCCCTGATTAGGCGTGGCGGGTTAATCCTATTAGGGGCAGGTCTCTACGGGTTTATGGGTCGATGTGTCTAATTGTCATCCTTAATTACTTCATTACTAATTATTAAAACTTTATATGGTTTAAAGTGTGAACTTGCACGATGTATTTGGAGGAGACCAGAATTATGAACTCTGGTATTTTACTACAAATATCCTATGGTGAATTGTAGTTCTCATATCAATTCGTAATTTTGTACAATACAACTGATATATTGTAATTTATTTATGACATGATGTTCACACTCACACATCCATTTTGATATGAATGTACACTGTAACTCTACCCGTGTAACGCACGAGTGAGAAAAATCTAGTAATATATAATACAAGAGTTTTCAATTGGATTTGGATTCCCAATTGTAATTTTCCTGCCTATAATTTTGCTAACGTCATCATTATGTTGCACAATGATTTAGGTCGGATTCTCTTGATATTGCACAATGATTTGGGCTAGATTACTACCTCTACATATGGTGCCCTAATTGGTTTTTTTTTTTATTTTTATTTAATTTATGAAAGCATAGTAATTCTCAGAATAATGAGCAAGTGAAACTAATGCTCCCTTAATTGTTTCAAAGACGAACTGGAAAATATTACTAGAATAATCATGAAATTCTTCTTTACCTTTAAAGACGCACATTTCCCGAGAATTACTATGTTTTCATATGCTTTTTCCTTATCCCTTCAATCTTCCCATAATTTTCAAAATTCATTTCATAACTCCCCCTTTTAAAATCACAAAATTTAATAATTTTCAATTTTTCCTTTTTTAGTGTCCTTGAATCTATAGAAACCAAACCCCAAAAAAATCACTTTTCTATTATTACTATTTATATTATTATTTACTCGAATTATCATCTCTGCGTAGCACGGGAATTCTAAAAGTAATAATAACAAAATTCATTTTAGTTTATACAAAAATTTAATAGATTGCTAATACAGCTAATTGAATCATATATTAGTATTATGAGACATAAGTTTTTATAACCATTATATAATGTCTGAATTATTTAAAACAACAAATTGACATTTTTGTTCTATAGGAAATTATCCAAAAATTCTTATTTAATTACACAATTGGCAAACTGGAGTACTATAATTTAAAAAAAATCAATTTGACTCCTTATAAAGCTAATTATCTCAAAATTTTACAGCAAAATGAATAAATAAATAAATAATTGGTATATATAGAAGGTGACATCAGAAATGACATAACTAAATATCTTAAGAAACTAAACAAAAAGTGGGAAAAAATATCCACCACCTTACTCCTTTAATATATATATATATATATGTATATTATTATTTAGTGTCGTAGATTACATGAAAATTATAAAGTTAAATTAAATTTTCTAAAAATTGTGACCGTTTACGTTTACGTTTTAAGTGTTGTTCTTTACTATTGTTCCAATTGGATAAATTTTTTAAAATATTATTTACAAAAAGTTTACCTTGCTGCTTGCCATGGATAAAACTCTAGATCTATAAATTAAAAAAAAAACTCAATTTTTGTTAACGAAATTAAAACTCAGTCATTATTGATCTCTATGATCGGGTTTCTTAATGAAAGTCTTCCGAATATAAAACAATTCGGAATTACTGTAGTTTTGTCAATATATAAGTTTTGCCAACGTAAAATTAACTCACTAATCAAGATAATGCAAAAAAAGAGAACACCCACATTGAAACGAAATAAAAAATTTTTGGAAAACTTATAAGCCTCATTTTCAAGTTTTAAAATTTAAACTTTTCTTATTTTGATTTTCAAAGTTTTCAATAATTTATATTAGTTTATTAGTTTTTTATATTCCTTTTTTAGTTTAGTTTGCTCATTTCTATTTTTTTTAATATTTATGTATAATTACGAGTTTTTATAGTTTTTTATTATTCGCTACCGATGTACATACCCAATACGTATGATTAGACTGTTAACTAATAATATGAAATAAGTTAGTTGATTTAAAAGTGAAATATAGTAAAGTATTAATCGAGCATATAAGTGAGTAACTATTAATATATAATATTAATAAAATATTAATTTAACGCTTTAAATACTAAATAAAAAATGTATATTTATTCTTTTTATTATGCAAATCTGATAACACATCTTTGTCCAATATTTCATTATTCATTGTTATTGAATTTTTTTGAGAATAAGTCTTCCCATACAACGCGCCAGTGAGAAGCTAAACTCATAGTTGCAATAGTTGACTGTGATATAATTATTTGTAGGGATGGTAATAGTACGGGGTTCGCTATACCTTGGACCTGCCCTACGAGTCTTGAAGTCACCCCAGACCCACCTCAAACATACAAATTTATAGAGTAGGTCAAGACAGGTCGGGTGATGGGGAGGGATGGGACGCTACTATGACCCACAAAAAACTCATGAATATTTTCACCTTTCAATTAATATTATGTGCAAAACATCATTAATTGATTAACATAAAATAAAACAAAACCTTTATTTATAATTTTAAAGTTCCCAATATTAACTAATATAATAACATGACTCTTTCAATTCGCTAGAAAAAATCCTTTTAAAAAATAACATAATAAAAAAATAAAAATAAATTGCCACAGATTTATGGATCGATCGGTCAAATTGTCATATCTAATAATTTCAACGCATTTTTAGAATTAAATTTATTAAAAAAAAAAAGAAATACTTAGTGGGTCACGGGTCTGTGGGGTGAGTCAACGTGACCCGCACGCACGCTAGATCCACAGGGGGTAGACGATGTTGCCACATACCTTTTCTTTTGCACCAATTAAGCGTGACATGTCAATCCTATTAGAAGCAGGTCTCTACAAGTTTAATGGGCTGATGAGTCAAATTGTCATATCTAATTATTTGATTGCTAATTATTACAACTTTATATAGGTTGAACGTGTGAACTTGCACAATGTGTTTAGAGGAGACTAGAAGTTTGAACTTAAGTATTTTACTACAAATATCTCATTGTGAATTGTAATTCTCATATCAATTTATAATTTTATACAATGTAACGGGTATATTGTACTTTATTTATGACATGATGTCTACATTTACACGTCAAATTTAATATAAATATACATTATAATTCTACCCGTGTAACGCAGGGGTGAAAAAAAATCGAGTGATATCTAATTATCAACTCCAATATCAAAATCGATGATTTCGAACTACTAAAAATGCAGTCATCGACTTGATCAAAAATTTTGTTTATTATTGGAAAGACACATACCTTGCAAATCAAACTTTGAGCAATTCAGCCTTGAAAAATCTTGCACGTATTTCAAAATCCTTCCTCATGGCTAGTGGCTACTTTTATTCCCATTTTCCCTCCACCCTTTCCCTCCACATTTTCAGGCCCAATTTTGACTACTATTTTATAATAATTATTATTATTGAATTGTCCAAAGTATCAAACAAAGCATTTTTATGGTTACGTTTACAACTCTGTTACTAGAGCCATTTTTTTTTTTAACTTTTTACTGGTTTGATCCTTTAATATTTATATTAGTTTTGTTCATCCTTTTTTTGTTAAAAAATTAATCCTAGCAGTTTTACTTCCGTTCTAACCTCCATTCTAGATCCCAATCAATAGCCATAAAACTTTGTAAATCACATGAAAGGTGAAATAACACAAGATTCA
>CAVNYN010287234.1:0-32159 GCA_963692815.1 Nyctanthes arbor-tristis
GGGATTTCTGGTAGTGATCATTTGCGCCAAGGCTTGAGAACAGAGAGTACAATTATGATTGCAATAGCAAGGAGAATTGAAATAGAGATGATCATACATTTTCTTGATTTTTTCTGCAAGTTTTTAGCAGTATTGAGAGCATCTCTGCCCATGTTTACATGGTCTACTGCATTCCTCACCTGTTTGCAGATTACAGGCAAAAATACACAAAACTAAGTAAGTGTTGTTTCAAAGGGAAAGGATATGACATAATGTTCTGCATGAGATTTATTCATTTGAGAAGTATACAAAATTTTTCCTTACGAGAACTGAAAAAAATTATGTGACCGAGTTATCTTTCAAATTAGAGAACCAACCTAGACCAAGAACATGTCCGTATTATTACGAGCCGAGTTGGTCCAACCCGCCAATTTTTATTTGATTCTTTTGCAAATTTAACGCAACTCATGTCATAGGAAAAATGATTACCAATTGCATAAAAGAAAATCAGTAAATAAAATAATTCTTTAAGAGAACAAGTCAAATTAGACTTCAGAGCAAGATTAATGTGAAGAAAAAAATCCAAATTAATGTATGGGGAAGACCCCCCCCCCCCCCCGCGCGGGGTCTCTTCCTCCAAAAAAATATATAGTAAATTTAAAAAAATAATATTTTGTAAAAAATTAAATATTCATTATATGATAACAAACAGCAATGACAAAATAATTCGTAAAATTCCCCTTGACATTGTCCGAAAAAAATCCAAATTAATGTATGGAGAAGACCCCCCCGGGCGGGGGTCTCTTCCTCCAAAAAAATATATAGTAAATTTTAAAAAAAATAATATTTTGTAAAAAATTAAATATTAATTATATGATAACAAAAAGCAATGACAAAATAATTCGTAAAAATTCCCCTTGACATTGTCCCCCAACACTAATATTGCTCTTAAGAGGACAAAAAGGTTATAAACTACAACATTTTCATTTACTTTACCATTTAATTTTTTTTCCCAACAACCAATTAGCCCTTCATAAGTTTCCGGGTTAAACTAGACCCGACCGACTGGTTCATTAACCGATTGGCAACTGCCAAGCAATTTCGATCCCGCTTTAAAGGATAGAGTCATTACGGGACGAGAACCATACAGTTTGACATATCTACTAATTTCTCAAGAAAATTAAGAATAATTAAATAAAACCTTCTTTTGACAAGATATATCTAATGATAGCTATTTGTCCCACTATCGATTCTCTATGTTCTTGTCAAAAAAAAAAAAAAAGCATAAAAGAAAAAGGAAAGACAGTAACATAAAAGGGGATAAAACATACTCGCATTCCCACATTTACATTAGCAGGTTTTATGACACCAGACAATAATGTGACATAATAATGTGAGCAACCATCTCACAATTTATATTAGCGGTTAATATTATGAGTTCCGCTATTTGTAAGTAATCATTTAGGCAATCTTTTATAAAATAAGGTAAATTCACCGTCTTATCCTTAAATTATTTTTCCCCAAACACACAATACACATGGGTAAGATTGTGAGTTTAACCTATTTTGTAAAAGATTACCGGAATAATTAACTACAAACAATATTTTCCTTATATTATACCATAATATTTATCTGGTGCCGCAGTAGCACACTTCTAGTGCTTGATCAAATTCACTATAGAAGCAATTGTACCATCATAAAAAGCATATTACACATGATCTTTTTCTTAGTTTCATTAGGTCAAAATTAACACAAACTTTTCCAGTTCGTTCCAAGTTTTCAAACTACACCTTTTAAGTTTTAACAGTGTCATCTAAAAGCCAAAACATAATTCCTAGAGTCCACTCAAAAAGCAAAAATTGAAGTCTGCAATCCTATACCACACCAAACGCAAACACCCTAAATGCAAATACTTCCTAGTTGGCTCGAACTAGCTATGCATATAAATATATACACGATATTTAAGGCTAAAATGACTTAAGCACCATTCCCGCTCTTCCAAGGCTGGATAACCCCGACAACTATGATAGCTATTATTACTAAGAGAATAATAATGGAAATGCACATGCATTTTCGGGAATTCTTCTGAAGTTTCTTTGCTTTCTGAAGTACAGTCGTCCCTGATTGGACATGATCAACTGCATTCGACACCTGAATAAGATCCCCGTTAACTTGGAAAGCACTCTAATTCACATAGCTTTACGACATAATAATTAAGCATACAACAGCTAAATTTGTGAGGTTGGAGACAAACCTGGCTCTCAATGTTATCGAGTATTTCCCCTTGAGCTTCAACGAGAACAGCCATATCAAGGTATATCTGACATTCAAGAGTTGTTTTTGTATTAAACAGATATAAGTTTCTCACAAAGTTAGGTCAAATTCCACTATTTGGATAAAACTTGTACCTGATGCAGGTCAAGAAGCTTTTGTTCAATTTCTTTTACAGCATCGTGTCTCTCCTGAATTTCTTCCAAGGTACTTAGCACCTGCAACCAAGAATCTAGAAATCAAAACACAAAAGTAAATAAAAGATAAAGTAGGAATTGGGACACAGTTTTGAATGAACAATGGTCATATTTTTTAGTTTCCCCAAAATTTAAAAAGCAGCGTCTCATGGACACGTCTACAGCATTTTATGTTGGGATTATTGCCTGAAAGCAAAAATTATTTTTTATGTACCTAGATACATTTTTTCTGTGGAGTTGGGGATTTATTCTTGTAAACCACGTTGCTTGAACGGTGCAAGGTTGTACTGTTAGCAACAGAGTCCTCATGTCAGTGGAAGGACGTTTTCACTCGAGTCCTAAGACACTACTAAAGTTTACTATTTGCTTTTGTCTAGCTTTCTAAGGGGTCAGAACTAAAGGCTTTCAGCAGTGCTACCTGTGAATGAGTTAATGGATTGACAGAAAGGTTTCTAGTCTGGATAGGTTGTATGGTTAAAGAACTTTCTCGTGAGTTTCGACTATTCTTGAGCAATTCTCCATAGAGATTTCTTTACTCGTTTTCTTTAGGTGTTGGGTGAATACTTCTGCTCTGTGATATAAAATTCCATTGTCAATAGTTTTGGAAGCTCGCACAGGGGCTCAGGTTGAGGGGTCTTATTAAACTAAAGTGGAGCTGGAAAGATCAAGCACTTTGTTTCTTAAGTTATTCATATTTGAAGACACAAGGGAACTGCCTCAGACCATTAATGAGAGCCAGAAAACTGCAATGAAGGAAAATAGCTTTGGCAACAACAGTCTTTAACCTATAAGATAAGATGATATGTCAAGTGAAATATGAAGATGATAAAAGAACATACCATCCAGAACAAAATATTTCCTTTGAGTATTGTTCAGTTAATATAATATCCATGTGACAGAAAGAATTTATCAAAAAGATATATAGTAACTCATAATAAAACAGAAATGTTACCTCCCCACGCCCTGTTTCCTGGATAGCCTTTTGGAATATTTGTTCACTGTTTCCAGTTTCAATTAGGTTGTTGATTATCTGTCAATTAGAAGTTTAGCTATTCTGTTATCAATATGATCTTAGTTGTCCAGAACCTAAATACTACAAATAGAATATAGGCTCACCTCTTCATCAGGCCTTGTTCCAGTGACTGTTAACCATGAAATGTGCGGCACAAGTTAGACAACAAAATTCGTTTAACTTCATATCAGAATTGAAATAACAGAAAATAGAACTAAAGTATTGTCAGATGCATATCTGATTATTCAAACCTGTGATCACCCTTCTTTCAACTACCTCACGATATTCCTCATCTATCTTCTGTCTCAAGGTCTGTTTAGAACACAGTTTGTGAGATATATCTGAGGAAAAGTGGGGCAAAACTATTAACAATTGGTAACCAGGTAATACCTGAAATGCCGTCATCAAGTCTTTAAACTTTTTTGTTAGGGAACTGCAAGAGAGAAAAATATGAATTATATGTTCCTTCTAAACCCAAAATGAAAAAGCCAAATATTATTTATATTCTCCACAGGAACTCACTTTGTCATGTTCATTCTTGACCTGTCAACAGCTGTTCCTTTTTCACAGCCCGGCTTCTGTCTATTGGCCAAGTTCTAAAAGGTAATATAAATCAGTCCGTACTATTAAGATTTCTCAATATGATTCTGAAGAAAATGAAGAGAGAAACTTTAAAACAAACTATCAGAGCTAACATCTTTATTGATTGCTTCAATTTTTGCTTTCACATTCCGTGCTATCTTTCCCACTTCGTCAATATCTTTCTCCATACGCTTCCTAATAGCTGCAAATCGGAAATAACATGTCATAACCATTAATTTGAAAGAATAATTTGTGCAGTACACCTGATAGTTGAAAATTCCAGTAAAACTTCCTTTACACATGCACGTACTTTTGTGTGTGGATATATACGAGTGGCATACATGTATGCCTTTTCATTTGTATGTTGTACGTGCAAACATTTGTATTTATGTGTGTGTTTATGCATTAAGTAGTCTACGGAGAAGAAAAAAGTGGGAGCTTTTTGAAGCGCTGAAGAAATCCAAGTGGTAGAGAACTTGTAAAGGTTCGTGAATCAGAGTATGTCAAAAGAGGAAGTATGTAGATGAAGTTGGGTTTCTTTCCTAATCAATATGAAATAGAAATCCTAAAATGCCAGTACGTGAAGTAGGAAGGAGTACCATATTAGGATTACAGCCTTGTGAAAGACCTAATTAGGGAGTTACTGCTAGAATCACATTGAGAACTAAAATCTAAATAAATAAACCTTGATCTTCTATGCAATTACCAGTGTCTATAAATATAGGAAATTTGGTCAACAAGCAGTTAAATTAAGTTGGTGATATAAAAAAATTTCACCTTTCATAGCAGAAGCTTTGGTAACTGATTTTGATTCCTCATTGGCATCCTAGAAAAACGATAGTGATTTGAAAGAAAGATCAGATAACCGAAATTGTCAGAGATTAGAAAGCAACTGACATTTGTTAAGTTTCTGAGAGAACAAATTGAATGCCTGTATACAAAAAGGTTTGATTAACTTCCACAGAACCTGAATAAAATAGATTTGTCCATTCAAGCTTTTTAGGTACAATATGTTGAAATATTTTAGCATGAAGTCCACCTACTTACTGAAGATTGAGAATATTTGTAAATTTGATCTATCCATTAAAGATAACTGAACTCTAAAATATAGAGAAGAGCTTTGTCTTCAAGAATAAATGGGAAAGAAACAAATTCATGATTAACTTACTGTCTCATCATTTTAAAATATCCAATACAGGTGGCAAACAAAAAATATATTCATTTACCACACCCATTGAACCTGAGACCCAAGATGTGTGTTATTGACTTGAGCTAATCCAAAGGCCAAGTTCTGAGTCACATATTTTTTTGTTCTATTTACTGGGTGCATATAAACTGTCTGTCTCATTTTGTCCATGATAAAACCATGGAACAAGAGTCTGAAACACCAACTAAACTGCTGCTAATGTGCAAAATGATCATCTCATATAAGATTTTAGGATAATACTACACATCCATCCCATCTCATATCGTGATAATTTTGCAATAATTTGCTTCTAGCTTATCGAGATATATAAGTAATTCAATGGGGTGGACAACAATGGAATGCAAGATGGGGTGGATGATTAGCATTATCGAAGATTTTAACATATGAAGTGAAGAGAGAAGATAAATTCCCCCTCAGTTATTTTTTAAAAAGCCATCTTAGATTTAAAAGAATCAACAATTGTTATCTCCCAGTGGAAAATTGTTATCTCCCAGTAGAAGAGGGAAACAATAAAAAAAATAAAATAAAATAACAGTGACGGTGCTTTGTATAACATCCCACCTATACCAAGAAAACAACGCATAATTGTCTTCATTCATCATTGAAAGAGAAGTATTGATAAGCACATCCTCCATACCTTAAGTTTTGTAAGTAAATCAGCCAGTTTATCCACCTGTTTCTCAACCTCTTGTATCTAAAAGAAGGAAAAAGAAGTTAAAATAATCAAATTGCAGAGAAAGACTATCAAAAGAATGATTACTCTTGAAAGAATGATATCATAATCTATTGTTTGGACGTTAAGAGTGGAAGTGATTAGTGCAGACCTGCTTATTGAAATCTTCCATTCCCAAATCTGAGTTACTCCTGGGAAACCGGGTGCCCATCTCAATATCGGGCTCTCTGGGAGGACTGCCTTTGGCATCACCAACGAATGAATCCTGGAAACACACTCAAAATCCTTTAAAAGAAATGTGGTATGACTTTTACTAATTTGACAGACTTCAATCAACAGAACCATCAGCAATCATATTACTGACTTGTAGAAATATCACCATAATAATTGAATTGATGCAATGCACAATCATCCAACACAATTCGTTATAAGAACATCATAAAATGGAAGCCAAATAAGCTATGCAAACTCTCACCTCAATCTGATTTTTTTTTCTTTTTTGAAAAAAGAGCAGCAGAGCAAAACTAGAAGCTTAAAGCAAAACAATTTGATAAAACTGAAAGCATGATCAAGAGCAACAAGCCACCAAATATAATTTAATAAAAAGGAAAAAATATGAGTACTAAGGCATAAATATTCAATCTTTTTGCACCCTTTACGTTCCTTTGTACATAACAATCATGGGTGTTTATCTGAAAAAAAAGAAAGCAAAAAACAAAAGAAACTACAGTAACAAATAAAAATCAAGAACTCCAGCCCAGCTCTAAGAAAAGATTGACACTTGCGAAAACATATATTCCGTCAACTTTCCAAGATCATATTAACCCAGAAATTATCTTACTATTCCCAGTTAATCAATATATAAACATCCACATATTCTAGTTAAAGAAACAACAAAAACCCCAAATTCAGTAAAATTGTGAGTGTAATCGTAGCTTACTGTGAGAAGATCATTCATCTTGATGAAACACAAGTATCAGAGAGAGAGAGAGAGAGAGAGAGAGAGAGGGAAGCGAGTGGGACAGGGCAGAGAGCCAGAGACCGAAAGTTAAGAAATAGCGTCAAATATTTAGGTATTGTTCAGACTTTAGCCTCTATATTATATGTTACGGTTGTACAATGTTGTTAAAGGCCAGCTGCACGATAAAGACGAGAAACGGAGGAAAATTTGTTGTTCAATTGTAATGCTGATGGGCGTTAAATACAATGTGTGCAACAATAAACAATATTTTTCTTCAGTTCATCTACAAACTGTCAAGTACGAGGCAAATTTTTGGACACCGGGTGTCTTTTACTTATTTGGATTGTATTGAGCGTTGTGTAAGAAACAATTTGGAAGGATTTAAAAGAAAAAGAAAATGAGACCCCAACATAATAAAGTGAAACAATAGGACGAAGACGAGTAGTTAGGCTACATAGCGAAAGAAAAATGAGCCAGGACTAGGAAGGTAAGATACAAAGTCCAAACTTTTCTTTTCTTTTTTGTTTGATTTTTTTTTTCTTTTTTATCTCTATGTAAATCTAACTTTTGGCCATTTTCAACAGATATCACTTTAAAGCTTTTTCTAATTAGCTTTGTTTGTGCTTAATTGACGTGCGATAAGGATCATCAATGAAGTTATTTATCTCACAGGTTGCAATTTAATGGCTCAATCCAATTGAACTTTGTTAAAAGTTTTGTGACTACTGATAACTATTGGTAGAGGTTTACCCTTGTCAATTAAGATAGGATCCAAACTTGAGGATCAAAGATAAGAACAAAAGATAAAGATGAAACTATACTTCTTTTTAATCTCATCCAAAGCGCTTTTATTGCAAATATGGCTCGAATATGCAATTTTAAAACGCCAAAACCTAAATCAACCCGTTGGTTGCATAGAGATGGTTCATTCATTCATTCTTTCCTTATATATATATTTTTTTGCTAAGCAACTTGTACTTATAGTCCCTAGCTACACAAAATATTGCTGAGACTTCATGCAAGAATTATTCTTGATCTGAAACACTTGCAAAAATTCAAGAGATTTTACAACTTACCGTGGACTCATGGGATATGCTTGACGAATATTGGCACAATGCGAGTATCACGAATAGTTAGGAAAAGTCTACTTACACAAAATTCTCTTTACAAAACTGTTTATACAAAATGACGTAATATCATCATGATAGTTGATTTTTAATTGAGGTGATTGTGTAAAAAAAATAAAAAAGAAAAAGTATGCTGCCAATTGCACAACTCTTGATGTTAAGGATAGATATATAGGTCTTCTGTATAGCCCGTATGTGATGATGAAATTTGAGTAATAATTCACGTTTTTAGAGCATCTTCAATGCACCATGTCTTCAATGAAAGTCTTGGAAGAAAGAGACATGTACAAAAAAATTAAACGGTCTCACATGTTTCTTATTTTCTTTTAGTTTATATTTTCTTTTAATTACTTTTTTCTCATTTACACTACTTTTTCCTCACTTTTCTTCACTCGTATCCCGTGTAGGGTTTATTTTTGGACCTCCATCAAAGGCTTCACTACTATTATTTTATCATTATTTTTGAATTAGATCGGAATCTCTCTTATCTTTGTCACTTTTCCCTATCTTTTTTTCTTACACTTCTTTCCACTAATATTCAATTAAAATAATCAACTTCTCTCTATCTCTCTCCTCTCCACCACCCAAGACTTTGACATTGCCATTCGAGATTAGTGGGAGGTCCGGGTTCAAAGAACACTTACACCTCCCAAATTTACCCTCAAAATAAATAAAAAAAAAAAAAGCAAGAAGAAGAAGAAAGAAAAAGAAAAACTCTGTAAGTTTTGTTTCTAAGGTTAAGAGGTGTGTAGTATAGATGTTTTCTCGAGTTGGGAATTTAGTCACCTTTTGACTTTGTTTTTCCTAGTTAATATTTATTTATTTGTTTATTCATAATGATTCGATGATCAAACAAATTAATTAGATAAAAAATTGTTATTTAAGAGACCAATGATAGTTCACGTGATAAAGAGCATCTTTATCAAGACGACATTTTGAGTTCATGTCTAGACTCTATACCCCTCCTCAAAATTCCCTTAATTACATTTTAAAAAACTTATTAAAGTGTGTAAAATGGAAATTAGACTCACAAGAATTCATCTTAAAGTTACCAATCCATCATCCGTTAACAAAACTCTTTGTTCATGTTTTAAAAAAAAATAATAATGTCTCTCTAAAATTAATATATACAGTTAGAGTGTCTCCAATACAAAATTGTTGCAAGGTAGGAGAGAAAAACGTAAGAAAAGAGAGGGGGGAATTGAAATATGTCTATATCTCTCTTATCGTGCACATTATTACACTGATGATGCTCTTATAATATACTAGATACCAACAACACACCAGTATTTTAGATCAAAACTGCACACACAAGGCACAAGGGGGAAAAAAGAAAAAAGACAAAAAAAAAATATTATCACGACGTAGATAGTACAATGTGCGCTTCTAGAAACTGAATTGTGATGTCCCATACTCTAATAATAATGAATCCCACATTACCATCATTAGAATCCACATTTAAGGATATTAATCACACATTAAACATCCCATGAACCTTGGTTCCCCTGTGATTAGCATGGAAAAATGCGTGATCTGCGTCGAATAATGTTAGTCAATCCAACTAAAGTTTCCCTTCTGGTGTCCTACCCAAAAAGGAACAATAATATCTATAATAAATTTGCCATGTTTGTATTATTATCGGATATATATATATATATATAAAGAATTTTGATGTATTTTAATACATTTCTTTGGCAACAATCTATTTGATCCTAGATTAGAATTGCTTTTTATTTTAAGTCTCGACTTTAATTTTCAAAATAATTTATTTGTTGTTAAGTTGCTTCATTGCACCTGGCAAAGTGATTAGGCCCATTGATAGGTACATGTAGTTGTTTGGAACCCAAATCGGACCACAACATATTTTATTTTAATGTATGTTGCCTACAATAAATCTGCCATGAATCTTTGTTTTCTAGTTAAAAAATTGAATGTTTTATATTGTCGTCATATTATTATTATTATACCAATTAAATTAATTATTCTAACAACTTCACAAGAAAGTAGTTCCGTTTGTGCTCTAACAATGATTAAATGTTCAAGTTTTCAGGAAGGAGATATGAGTTTGAACCATACCTTGATTTCTCCCCTTCCATATCTTCAACTCCTGTGTTTAAAAAAAAAAAAAAAAAAAACTCAATTTATTTCTTGTAGGTTAACACTTGGGAACCATTAATCCAATCGTGAACAAATAAAATACTTCTCACACTACCATTCTTAGTTTATTCAGAACTCGTATATACATTTATTTACCTATGAATATTGTTGTTCGATAAAGATTTTTTTTTTTTGCCTTTTTTCTTTCTCTCTTTCTTTTCTTTTCCTTTTTTTTTTTTTTTTGGGGAGGTTACTAGTACAACTACTATATATGTAGGTATTACCCACATCTGAATTGGGCCAAAAGATGTAACAATATTATTATGATTTTTATGATTTTCATCTATTTATTTACCATTCCACTCTTTCAAGTCATGAAATGTGGGAAATAACATATATTAAGTTACATATACATAACTACATCACAGGGCCTAGTAGGTTTGAGTTAGATCTTCATTTTCATTGGCTAGAGTTCAGGTTTAGCCTCTTTCTAAGTTGTACTTTTTTATTTCGTTTTATGAATAAAAATACCCACTGTAGTGATGACCTTTAATTAAAAAAAAAATAGAAAACTACATCACAGACCTGGATGACAGACTTCCATTGCTATTTATGTACCATTATATAATTATTATTACAGTATTCAGCACCACAAGTTTATTCTTTATAGTAATGTACAACTGATGTTTGCAACATAAACCCACCCCAGATCATGATAAACTAAAAGGGTGGGCATCGGATAGGATGGGAGGAGGGCCGGTCGAGGGGGGGTTTGTCAGCCTAGATAATCGACGAACGCAGACACAGGCACCAAACACAAT
The DNA here is from genome assembly GCA_963692815.1 of Nyctanthes arbor-tristis. Lineage (NCBI taxonomy): Eukaryota > Viridiplantae > Streptophyta > Magnoliopsida > Lamiales > Oleaceae > Nyctanthes > Nyctanthes arbor-tristis. The sequence continues at coordinate 10,928 of CAVNYN010287234.1, forward strand.
CCCTTTTTCTTCAGGTCCATTTCTTCCTCACTTCTATGACTATAATCATTAGTAATGTTCACAGTGTTTCTCTCAAATGTATGCAAATTTGATGAATAATTTAACCCAGCTTGTTTTCCCTGCAAAAACCAATCAATCCAATTAGAAAATTCACCATACAGTAAATTTTCTGGACAAGTAGCTTGTACAATAGTAAATAAAATTAACAAACAAAAAGATACTAAAATACCATGTCTGAACCACTATGTTGTCAATTAAATTACCTCAATAAAATTGGCCATACTATGATCTGATCTGGTGTAATTGCCTTCCAATAGTTTCAAACTGCTCACCTGTCACGAGTGAAAAACTTGTAGACATCAAATAAATTTGACAAGGATATATATCCTCTTATATATGTTAGAAGAAATGATTCATCAAAATAACAGTCGCCACATATAAAAAAAGTACAGTAGTACAAAGTATAAAAATCAAGAACTTAATTTTACCCTGGGGCTATTGACAGGAGAGCTTGCAGTATCCTCCAAGTCATGATCAGAAGAAACTTTGTTACCCATCCTATGATTCTTCAAGTTCAATCTCCTGGGAATTTGTGAGCCAGAAAACGAAGAACGGGCAGTAGCTTGATGAGCCTTCGACCCGTACCACGCAGCATCAGACACCAAAGAAGGGCTACGAAAACTGTCCGTGGAAGATGGTGATGAACTATGCTTTGTTTGGTTTAATGAAAAATCCTCCAAATAAGCAGTCCAACCACTCTCTTCAGCCATTTTCACTTGAGAGGAGAGGACTGAACAACTTGATCACAATTCACATGTATATAAAGTGGCGTTGGTGGGCGTTGCACGGAAGTTTTGTGGTGGTTGATAGTTGAAAGGTTAGGGGTTTTTCTATAAGGAGGTTTTAATGCATGTACTTTGCCAAAAGGCGTTTGTAAACGTCAAACAGAGAAACAAGGGCATCCACAATGTCAAACTTTTGTGGGCCGGCAGGATTAGTTAGGCAGCTAATTTTTTTGTATAATAATTAAACACCTAAATTAAACTTAAAAAAATTTAATTAGAATCTAATATAAGATTAGACAATATCTTAATTTACTTTATTATTAGTATTTTTCTGCTATGTTTTTTTTCTACATATATATATATATATATAAGTAGAGTTTGTCTGGATCAATTTGATTGTCGGGCAAAATTAGAAATAATTTTCCCTCTCATTATTTGACTTCTTTAGAAAACCAACTTGCTAAAGCTATTATTCTATTATTATTATTATTATTATAATTTTCCTTATTGTTATACTTTTCTTTTTAATTATTTAATTTAATATTTTTATTTTAAAACTCTATCTACAAATTATATTTTGGTTAGATATATCTCATATTTGCCTAATTGATTTCAATTTTACTCTGTCTAATTGTATAATTTCATGATTTTATATTCCCATACTATATTGTATTTTACAATCTCAGTATAATATGTCCATGAAACGTACGGGTGTGAAGCATAGTAGTCTGTAAATGCACGAGTGTGAAACTAATATAGATTATACTATTAGGTTTTATTGCCTTTAAAAGGAATAAAAAATAAGAATTAATAAAAAACAATTATTGGTTCAATTATTATATTTTCCTTATTATTATATTTTTCCTTTTAATTATATAATTTAATATTTTTATTTTGAGACTCTATCTACATATTACATTTTGATTAGATATATCTCATATTTGCCTAATTGGTTTGAATTACATGAAAATATATAATCTATCAATCTTGATTTTAATATTACTTTTCCTTTTAATAATTTAATTTAATATTTTTATTTTGATACTCTATCTCCATATTACATTTTAGTTGGATATATATCATATTTGCCTAATAGATTTCAATTTTACATTATTCGATTGTATAATTTCGTCATTTTACACTACAACAGAATAGACAAAAAAAAGGAAACACGCGTCGGTTTATTCAAAAAGCGACGAGCAAAGACAAGACGGTGGCATTTTTGAAAATTTCGGCTAAACAATAGGTATCGGTTCCTCAAGGAAACCGACGTTTAAAGCACTTGCTAAACAATATGCGTCGGTTCCTTCAGAAGAACCGACGTCTGAAAATTTGAAATTTGAAATTTAAACACTATAGGCCTTGGTTCCTTCATAGAAACCAACACCTATAGTTTCAACTTCATATTTCAATTAAATTTGAAAAAAAATTCAAAAAATTAAATTTCTGCTATAGGCATCGGTTCCTATGAAGGAACCGACAACTATAGTGGCCAAAAATTTTCTATTTTTTTTTTTGTAATTACTGCACGACAACTTTTGGGAATGGGCTTCAGTTATTCTATAGGAACCGATGCCTATAATGATGTATTTTTCTATAAAACCTCATCTTTTACAAGACGCGTTATTGATTCTGAACCAGAGAAAAAAATATATGACTAGCTCTTCATCTCTCAAAACCCTCAACTCTCTTCATGTTTTCTCCATGCAAACTACTACATCTTCTTCCTCCTCCTTTAGTTCTATGAAAATGAAAGCCTTACTTGAAACTTTCATTCTACTCGACCGGTGAGGATAAGGGTGCCGGGGGTGAGGAGAATCCCAGCAACGAAATCAACGTGTGGCAGATTTGTTCATCTAAAACTATCATGAGAAGTTCAAGTTAGAGAAACAAGCTAGAAATGTGAGATTTATTGTGAAAAGTTTTGTCATTAGATTTAAGTTTAGCTTCCTTTGAAGATGAATTAGATATGAAAAGATTTAGAAGTGTGTCATTTAGATGCCAAATATGTTTTCTCTAGAGCTATTATTTCGTGTTTTTTAGGTCCAAGCTTGTCGAGCATTTTCTATTTTTTTTACTCATTCTATTTATTGTACCGATAAAATTATTAGAACACCGAATAAGTGTGTTTACTATTATTCTTGCTGAGATTCTACGACTAAAAAAAAGGTAGAATAGGCGTCGGTTACACAGTAACAACCTACGCCTATTCGATATTTGATTTAATTTTTTTTTAAGTAGACTTTAAGTGTCAGCTAGCAACCGACGCTTATACTTTGAGAATGAGCGTCTCCTGCATAGACGTCTACATCACAACCAATACATATTTATCATTACAACTGACACCTATTATGTTTTTTTGTAGTAGTGTTATATTCTCCTACTCTATTATATTTTATTTTGTCAGCATAGTATGTCCGTAAAACGTACGAGTGTGAAGCATAGTATGTCCGTGAAACATACGAGTATGAAACTAATATAGATTATGTTATCGGATTTTATTGTCTTTAAAGGAAATAAAAAATAAGAATTAATAAAAAGAGATTTTTAGTTCAATTATTATACTTTTACTTTTAATCATTTAATTTAATATTCTTATTTTGAGACTCTATCTACATTTTACATTTTGGTTAGATATATCTCATTTTTGCCTAATAGATTTGAATTACATGAAAATAGATAATATATCAATCTAGATTTCAATATTATTATTATACTTTTCCTTATTATTATATTTTTCATTTTAATCATTTAATTTGATATTTTTATTTTGAAACTCTATCTATATATTACATTTTGGTTAGATATATCTCATATTTACCTAATGGATATCAATTTTAATTTGTTCGGTTGAATAATTTCATGATTTTATGTTTTCCTATTTTATTGTATTTTACTTTGTCACTATAATATGTTCATGAAACGCACGAGTGTGAAATATATAGTATGTCCGTAAATGTACGAGTGTGAAACTAATATAGAATTATGCTATCGTGTTTTATTGTCTTTAAAGGAAATAAAAAATAAGAATTAATAAAAAAAATTATTGGTTCAACGTGATGTCAATAGACTAATAACACGAATTTAAAATTATGTCATCAAAATAAAGAATTGATTGCATGCCACTTGTAAATGTAGAATGCACATTAATTCCATACATATTATTTTTTTTAGTTTCTTTATGACATTATCTGACAAACAAAATTTTGTTCTATTTTACGTCTGAATTTATGTATGAAATTCCTTTAGAACTCTACCCGTGCGTTGCTCGGGTAGAAATCTAGTTACTCTATATATAATCTTGTTTCAGCAACTTAAATGCGAGCTCGACATTGAACCCACCAATAAAAGAAAAGTTATTTATTTTTTATTACTTAAAAGGTGTTTGACAACTCCCTTGGATTATAATATAGATTATAATCTGTTATACAGTATCATTTAATTATTTTCACTTTTTTCAAAAAGTCAAAAAGTAAAGTCAAGCTGTAATTTTTTTACTTTTTATAAAAAACAAGTAACAAAATTATGTTACGTAGTAGATTATAATCTGGATTATAATCCCAAGGGTTGCCAACTACTAGCACTAAATCATTTTGGATTGAATCCAAATTTATTAATTAAATAAAAGAATTTCTATTTTTAAAGAGAGAAGAAAATTAATAAAACAATAAGATAGTAAGAATATATGATCACGCGGTGAAGTATACACTATCTTTAGTTACAGTGATGTAGGATGCGAACTATGGCATAGTTATGTTAATTTGAAAAAAAGTTGATAAATCAGAGATTATGACATACTACAGCATAATTTATCGATAAACTAGTGAACCCCGTTAGCAAGTACTGAGAAGATAGCCAACAAATCCTTGATAATTAGTGATGAAGTTGGAATGAGCAATTTTAAAGAGACGTGTAAAAGTGACATTAATAGTTGATATTTTCACGTGGCACATATTTATTGGGTGATGATCACATGACTAATTTGTAAGCCTGGGCGTTCGGGTTTCTGGTTCGAGTATTACACTGAACAAACCTGGACCAAATATTTCTGTTCGGGTTTGAGTTCGGTCTTGAAAATAGCAAGCATGTTTGGATTCGGTCTCGGTTCGGATTCGGGTAACACTTCGGGTTTTTTGAGTATTTTGCATATATTATATAAACGCATAAACGGAAGAAAGAAACACTAAGGGGTTGTTTGAACCTCTTTATTTTCTCCTTTTATAAATTCAACTACCATGATTTGACTGTTGATTTGATAACTATTTAATAATTACCACACATTTTAAACTTCAATTAAATCTCCAATACTCATTTCTACTCATTATAAATTTTCCTTATAAATTGTAAAAATAAAGAGTTTCAAACAAGCTCTTAAATTGATAAAAAGAACAAAAAATTTGAAGCGTATATAATTCACTTAAATGAAAATAATAATAGTTAGATACTAATGTAATAAAGTTAACAATTAGAAAATAGCATTTGACCAATTTACTTTATTTATATTCTTTTGGGGTGGTTTTATTTATATTCTAATTTTATAGGTTTACAGGTTTACGATAAATTTACAGTGTTGTCAAGTAATTAATTAAAAATAATTTATCTTATATAAATCACATGATGTATATATAAAAACTAGTAAAATCTTCATAAAAAAGACAAATTCACATATCTTACACAAATTTAGAGTTTTGTTTTGTGTGTGAAGGAGACGAGTGTAGTGAAAATGCGATTGTGAAATGAATGAGATGATTTTGTGGATTGTGAGAATTAATTAGAAATTTAAATTTAAAAATTTTGAGAGTAAACAAAATATTTGGGTATTTTCGGGCTTTTCGGCTTTTAATTCATGCCCAAAACCCGTCCAAACTCGTTTAGTTTTGGGTTCGGGTACCTGTTCGGGCATAATTTTTATTTACTACCCGTTCGGGTATTTTTGGGTGGGGTTTGAGTAACCCGTTCGGGCTCGGGTTTTTTGCCCAGACTTACTAATTTGTCATCATCTAATACATATGTGTCACATATATAATATCACTTATTCATCTCTCACTATAATTTTTTATTTGGAATAAATTTCCATTGGAGAAGCATTGGAACTTCGAATAGGCATCTGCAGCAATAATAAACAATAAAAAACACAACATAGACACAGAACATGGGATTTTTGCAATATTTCCGTTGAATTTGGTTTTGGACTAAACCGTTGATTTAGCATGAATTAATTTGAAAAAATGGGTAGCGAGGATGAAGATGATTTCCACCATTAATGTCATTGACCCAATTCTTGTCATTAATTAGGAGTGTGAAAATAATATATACAATTAAATATAAATAGTATGTATATATATATATATATATAAAGTAATATATAATATTATTACTATAAGATATAATATAATAACCCATTTACTAAATATTTGGTATAAATGATAAAAAAATATATTAATGTTCTGATATCTGCACATAAGATAAAAGCATATGAGTTTTGCAATTTAGGAATCTATATACAACTTCCCGTGTAATTATCCCACATTGTTCCATTTTAGACGTTACATTCCGGGTTGTGGATCAAGGACAGTATTAGTTTGCTGGATAGGGCTGCTCTTATGTCGTGGCCTTACAATAACAAAAGGGCCCCTAGCAAAAGATTGATAACAAGCGCCCCCATGAGTATGAGTAATGCTACATGCATTTACTTAAATTTATACACACTTAATCCTCGGCATAATCTCATTTTTTTACTCATCATCTCACATTCAAATTAAAGGTTATGACATTGACCCATACCGAGTCCCGCTATAGAGAGGTTTCCTCTCCTCTTAAGGAGAGGAAACCCCTGTGTGAATGCACGTGATTGGGAGTTTGAGGATTGACGGTCCCCAACACCCAATCACATATAGTCCAAACTCTTCTTAGAAAATTCAGACCCATGCATGTATGTAAAAGTTTAAATACAATTCTTAACTTTCTCGCACACATACTCATGTAACTGCATGTATGCATGTCACATAGATATACATGTATAAAATAGAAGAGAAATGACAAAATCGATGAAATTGGAGCTGTTACAATGGCTTCAACAGGAGTTATTATTGGCATTGGGAACGTCCTTAGTTTCTCAGTTCATTTTGGGCCGTAAAAAAGATATATAGTGACAGGAAATATATATATATATATGTAAGTAAAAAGTTTTTTGACTTTTTCTTATTTAAAAAAGAAAAAGAAAAAGATAGAAACAATTTAACACTACTTTGATTTCAAATTTGATTGATTTACATTGCTACATTTGTCATACTGATATTCCTAAAGATAAATCATGAACCCATTTCTCGTCCTAGTTTCTCCAATATTGATATTCTTGAATGGCTATTCCCCCAACACATTGGTAAATGCTCCGCTCCGCAACCTTCAGTCATCCAAATTTTCGTAACCCTTCTAATTTTCGAGTTTAGAGGAAACTAAATAATCAGTAGTACAGTTAATCAATGAAGCCTTGAACGTCATTCAAGCACCGGATACTTTGATCTCCAATCATTGATACTCTTTCTACCATAGACCGCATGTTCATCAAACCTTTGCTTGTATTTTTACAGCTTAGCCTGTATAAACATAAACAACAAGTCATCGTAATTAGTTATTTTCAACTTTTAATATTACTTTCATGCACACAAATTCGTTCAATCTCTCTAAAATTCTAGACCTTACTATCGTTATGTGCTTACACTTTGCAAAATCTTTTCACCTTTTCCCTTCGCTATATCACAAGAAGTCATGAATCATTTTATGTGGGACAAAATTCTACACATGATGCCTTGAGCAACGTGTACCAAGTTGCATATTATTTGTCTTCAAGTGTTGATAACAGAGCCATTTAAAAATCTACACAAGATGCACCAAATCAAATAAAAAATTTGTCGGTTGTGCGGTAGAGTACCTGAGAATAGAGAAAAGTGCCCAAGATAGCAATGGCAGCTCCAAGTGCATTGATTGGCTGAATTGGGATACTGAAGATAATTATAGATGCCACAATGACAGATATTCTCTTCATTGTATTCCCAATACTAAATGTCAATGGGGAGATTTCATTTAGTGACATGTATGACACTTGATTGTAAAGATGATAGAACACGCTCTGTGCCACCACCCACCTAACCAAAATTTCACAAGTATTAGAATTATTTAAGCAAAAGTTTTACAAAAATAAGCTGAAAATTAACAGGAAATAATCACTTATGTTTTTGCTTACCAAACAAAATTTGGTCCAATCAGAGAAACAGCTTTTTGCCACCCAATAGCCCACATTTGGGGACCTTCCACAGCAATTGCAAAGGGAGTGAGTATCAACAGAGACATCATTGAGAGACAAGCATAGTAATTCATTCCACCCACTGATTGCCCCTTCATGCCTTTCTTGGAGAATATGTTCCTAAACACAAATGCCAAGTTTGACACCATAGCCCCCATAAACCCTGCAGGTACCAAATCATCAAGAAAAGTTACTGCTGGATCGAGTCGAGTTCGAGTTCTGTCTAGTGTAACTTATCAAATATATTGAGAAGTGGGCTTAATGTTCTTACCTGTTAGATTGAAATTGAGTTCGGTGACGGCGGCCAGTGCACAGCCTCCAATAACTGGGACAAGTGAGAGGTAGACTGATGTTGGAAAAGACTCTCCAAGTAGAAATCTTGAAACCAAAACACTAAAAGCTGGTTCCCCACTTTTTATAATGTGTGTAAATGAAACTGCTACTTTTGACATGCTAACTGTTGCTGCCACATGCCCAATTGTGTGTGCCACAGCGACCTGGTTACAAAATATAGTAACATTAACCCTTATTCTCAATGAATTTAGGATCAGAAAATCAAAATGAAGTAAATTAAGGCTTGTATGCTTACAGGAAACAGAGTTTTCCAGAACTCCAAATCTGTCTTTGGTGCCTCAGCAATTCTTGTAGCCCAAGAAACCAGCATGAGCAGAGAGCCAGCTGCTAGGGACAGGGTTGAAGTAAGCCATGGGAATGGAAAGGCATTGAGGACCTTCTTGTTGTAGATATTGAACACAACATTCAGAGCCCACCATATAGCAAAATAAACACCAATCTTAAGCTTCTGAGCTGCAGCCTCTTGTGCTTCTTGGCTGAATTCAATGCTAATTGGTAAGGGCTGCGATCGATGAGCTTCGTAAGCGTTGCACTGGATTGCAGCAGCCTCTCGAGGCTTTGCATCAGCTGGTTCACCAATGTAGCCAAATCCTGTTGCTGCTGAAATGTACAGAGGCTTCCAGGCCAAAACATTTGACTTTTCACATTTCCTCCCTAAGCTTTTTCCGCTAAGAATAAAAGTTGAAAAATGGGATTTGGAAGGCAAGCTCTTGTGCCTTAAAGAATCAGTAAATGTTGCGGATGAATAGAAGTGTTTAGCAGCAAAAGCCATTGATTTTCTTTTCTTTTTTTTAAGGTTTCTGTAACTAGCAAAGCTGTTACAGAGAACAATTTAGGAGGGGGGAGGAGGGGTTGAGAAACTTGCTTCAACACAAAGTGGGGAATGCATATATATAGGGAGCAACTTGTGGTGAATGAACTCTCAAGCTTATGGGGGATAGTTGTCATTTGCTGCCCATAAGCAAGTCGCAAGAGGCAACCGGACTAGAGATGATCTCTATTGGAATTTATTGGACTATTCACCAATTTCCTTTAACTTTCACTAAGGTTGAATTTGACTTGAGTTCGATCTACCGACTTAACTAGCCATAGTTAGTCTCTTAGACTTTCTTTATTTTTTAGTTTATATATATACGATGAGACAAGACAACTTTTTCGATTCTAAAGGTGCACTTACAACATTGGACATGTGTGACGATTATGTAGCATAACTACGTTGAAGGTAATAACGCAAAAACTGGGTCGCACTTTCTTCTTTGTTCTTAGCTTAAGATCAGTATCACTAATTTGTCTAACTGAATAGTGCTTTTATCACACGAGGTGGTGATATTCACCTTTATGAAATTTATCTAGTACCAACTGCTGGTGTGTTATGATGCCGCGGCTGGTCCGCACATGTAAAATTGACCTATTAGAAAAATGTAATTACCTCTCATTGGTGGCTCTCAGACCTGTATCCACGTCTGCAGCTACCAGGGTGATGCGAATGGTTGTTACTAGAAATGAATTGTACACCTATATGTATCAATATGTGGTTGTAGATCATGTAACTAATGTCTTTCATGAAAAGAACGTAGTCGTTTATACTATTACAACAATTTCATGGGCATTTGCTTTTTCAAAGACATGGTCTGATTGTATGCCAAGCGAGCTTAACTCAGTAATTAACCGAGATATGTAATACAAAATGTTTTCCCTAAAACCAAAAAAAAAAAAAATTAAATAAATAAATAATTAATTAATAAAAAGATAGTGACATCGATTGATAAGTCGAAGTATTTACAATTGCCCTCTTTTATTTCACTAGTTTTGAACCATTTGACAGAAGGAGAGGTTATTGGTCAAAGAAATATACGACATGTGATGCTATATACCACCAATAATGGTCGACATCAGTTTGTGTGACAACCAATAAAATAATGCTCTAATAATAATTAATATTAAATAAACGACATATCGTTTTTTTCACTTTAATATTTTACTAAATACGAGTGGTGTCATGTTATATAACATTACTCCATAAAAAATAAGTTACATTACGTATAGTATTTGGTCCTCCCACACCGCGTAAGAAAAATCTCTTAATACCTTCGAAAAGAAAAATCTCTTAATAATTGGTTCACATATCTAAGAATACAGCTTGGCGTTGCATATGAATCGTTGAATTTCCTTTTCAAAATCAAAATAATTGAAGATGCGTTTCTCAGCCGTCGTTTTATATGTCGCGTGCTAAATGCATTTCCACGGTCCAATTTTATTCTTCATGTAACACACGTTTTTTAACGAAATGGTTCAAACATAAAACGAGTCTTGTCGGACACATTATTATGCGAATCAATTAATTAATTAATTTAAAAAAAGCAGCATTCTATTGTTACAGTGTTTTTTTTATATCATTGTACATATACCGTTGAGATTTCACACGTTGAAAAATATAATAGTAACTCATATAAGTACAACGGTGATTTCTAGTTACATAGAAGAGCCTGATCAAGCTCTATAGAAAAATTGCAAGTACACACAATTAGAGCAGTCAAAGGTCTTAAATGCAAACATCCACGTCACCTGGTTAAACAAAATATGCACATATTAAAGTTCGACGAGAAAAATAATAGTCTTGCCAGGTGAAGGAAGGTTTTGAAGATGTAATAAATAATAAAAATACGATTATTTAGAATAGCTATCAAAATTTTAAATCAAGTGACTTTAATTAATAATAACATTAATTATCATTAAATCACTGTGATCTTTGTCGTTATACTCAAAATTCTTTGAATTTGTGGCTCCAAATTGGGCTAAAAATCAGCCCCCTAATGATGAAGATTTTGTTAGGTTTGTTGTAAAAAATAATCCAAAATTGAAAAGGAAAAGGAAAGGGAAAGAAGAAGAATTCTAGGAGGAAAAGGAATCCAAATTATAGAAGGATTGTCTTGTCTTCCAAGGAAACGAAGCCTATAAATAGAAATGTTTTCTTCTTCTTTTATACACAAGTGATACAAGTGATTTGAGAGAAAAATTAGTGAGTCTAGCACCTTGAAGAGTTTTCTTGTAACTCTTTGTGGTTTGTTCAAAGGGTAGAAAATTAGGTGTGGTAAAACTCGGGGCGCCACTTGAGTCGGGTCAGAGAGTCTTGTGAAGAAAAATAGTAGCTTAGCGTCTTGGGATTTCTTTAATTCTTCGCTGGTTAGGCAAACGGTAGAAATTGGTAGATGCGGTAAAGCTTGGTATATTTTTCTTGTAATACTTGGGGGATGGGTTTTGGCGAGTGAAAATTCTGTATGGTTGTAGCGACTTTAATCATATAGTGGAAAGCTTTGACAGTCCGTTAAATTTGTCTTTGTCCTTTATTTTTCTTGTCTCAATTAAATTCTTTGAACAACGGTCCTGCGGGCGTAATCGGGAAATCTACATTAATTCCCAACAGATTTTAGCTCGCATCTTGTTGAATTATGAGGCCAAGTTTCCAAATGGGCCAACTGATAGGACTCGTCCAGTTTTACTAGCGGTTCATATTGAGCTGCCAAAATATCCCACCAACTCATGGCCACTGACAGAGAGTTGCTTGTTTGCATTCGAGATTCATCGTTAAACTTCGTCATGATTGACCTATAGATGGGCAGAAGGAGACATCGATCGAAGACGCCAGAAATGAAAAACAAAACATGATATCATGACGAGAGAATTTTTGGTTAATTCTAAGTTGCAATTTAGCCCATGATTTTTTTTTTGGTTAATTCTAACTTATTTAATGCTATGTTCATCTCATTAGCACATGAATATACATAAGTCTTTATTCATTAATAGACGAATTAATGATACATGCTTTTCATCAGGCAGTCACGAAATTCACCAGCCACTTCAAGAATATTGTATGAAACACATATTAAACGTTATTATTTCATAATAATAATATGAAGCAACTTAAATAAATATGAACATGAATTAGTCGCCAATGTCATTTATATTATATTTTTCTGTTTTGACATTCTTCGTCTTATGACACAAAGTATGACCTTATTTGAGTATTGTTTCCCTTGCCTATGCAGATTTTGTAATAAAAATGACATTTTTGAGTCGTGATATGTATGGAGTAAAATAATAATACAAATGCTGTTGATTGTAAAATGTCAAATAATTAAACTATTATGCGTTATTGATGCGGCTACTGATGAATAAAGATTTATTAACGTTTAAATAAGTTAACACTAAAAAAAAACTGTTTTAATAAGTTAAGTATTAACAAAAAAAAGTTTCATCTCTAAATTTTCAAGTTAGAATTTTTTTTTTATAGGATTTGCTAGTTAGAATTAATAAAAAATTTATTTGAAGATCTTTGAAAAAAAGAAAAAAGAAAAAAAAAGATATTTGAGATTTTATTTTATTTAAAATCAATACGAGTGAGTTGTTTTCATTAAATTAAGAGAGAAGACAAAAGTATATTCAAGTGAGATTTAATTTCACTTGTCATAAAGGTAGTGGATGATCCTACTACTGGACATATGAGACCGTCTTACCTAAAACTCTCTAGTATCATGACATATTATACTATGACACTTAAAAAAACGAAACTCTCTCAGGGAAAGAAAAAAATCGTGTTTATTTATGGGAGTTTAATATTGAACAAACGAGCATACCAAAAAAATGTGCATGTACACTCTTACAAAATCATATAATGATAAAAAACAATCTATACCAGGGAAAAAACAATTTGTGTGACTATAAATCAGTTGTTAATGGCTAATAAAGAAAATCAGTTCTAGGCAATTTTACAACTTGAGATGGAAACCAAGATATAGCTAGTTAACTGCAAACTTGGAAGGGAACTTGGTCGGGCATTAGTAACAGCGGCTCTCTTGAACAGCGGTATGGATTCAAGCCCTCTTTTTCCTGTTGAGACCGGATCTTTTTCCAATTGTCATGGTCTTGCCAGAACAAGTTAGCAATCCACGTAAAAATGCCAAAATAGCAAACCCGAGAAAGGGGTAGTACATTGTTAACAGTTGATCCGATGCTCTCTTAGACAATGTAAGTTCAGAAAGTATATATAGCAATCTGAAAAAAGAATGATTAAGATTAAAAAAAATGTGAATAGAAAAAAGAGAGGCAGGGCAGGGTTACTAGCACTTCTATTCCCAATTATGTATTCAAGTCAATGAGCTTTGGGCAAGAATTGAAGTTAAGCATCCAGCTATACAGCAACACAAACAATATAATGTACAACATAACATAGAAAGGAAAGAGAGAAGGAAAAACATAAAAAGGGAGGAAATAGAGAAGAATTGGCGGAAGATATTGTAAAAAAATAAAGAGGTTCTTGTGTGAACATGAACAAACGAAAAATCTATATAGAGATAGTAGAAAAGAAACTATATATATTAGTAGCTCACAATATGTTAAAGGTTTATTTGGCAATCAATTATAATTGAGTTTAATATAATTGTAGTTGTAATTTGAATTTGTACACATTTGGATGTGTACTTTAGACATGTACCAAAAGTTCACATGGTTCACATTATCAAAGCCATATGTCAAAATTTACGCACCTCCAAATGTGTGAAAATTCAAATTTAGGTACATGTCCAATTGTAATTGGAGAACCCCCTCAGCCCTTTGACAATTTAGTACTAGGTAGTTGGGCAGTCTCAACCATTGTTTTTAATGTTTTATGGATATTTAAAGCAAATAGGTAAGTGTTTTATTTTCATTATCATTGAGACAAAATTATGTGGAAATTAAAATGAAAAGAGAGGTAGAATAAGTGGTGGATGTTTAATGGAGGTTGAAATGTGTGGTTGTAATTGGATAGTTGTCAAATCATAGAACATGTAGAAATTATAATCTCACCATAACTTTTGCCACAACAGTAAGAATCAAACACACCTATGGAGAATCAAGAAGTGCACGTCTAACAAACTTTTAGGCTCCACCTCCAAAACTAGCTACAACCGGCTCTTTGAAGCCCTTTTTCTCGAGCTTTCTTCAAAAGGGGCCTTAGTTGGGATTTTCTTGAAATAATAATACCATCTATTACTAGTGGAAATCACAATATGGCATGATATTAAATGACAAGTCTAATTAAAATCCATAGATCCATAAATATGCAACGGCACATGGTAATGATAACGACCAGTTATAAATAATTGTATTGTTCTTTATAAAAATGGTATGTTTGGCACTTCAAAGCATATTAATATTATTGATTTAAGTGGATTTGCAAGGTAAGAAGAAAATTGAATGGCTTGATGCAGCATATGAAGTTCAAGTAAATGGTTTCACCATCATCCCAACATCAATTCCTCACTTTGGAGGTCAAACCTGCCACAATCTGCTTTTCTCATTACTACCATCATAATAAGGTATCCTTACAACAATTTGATGTCAACCATTGCCTGCCTTTAATCCATATTGGACCAGAAAGGGGACATGTACTGATCCTGAATTTTTTACACTCTTTTTCCTAACTCATATGTCTAGGCTCAAGAAAGACATCTATTAACTCTAATGCTTGGTACTAGTAACATCAATTTTCACATATCACAGGGCATTAAAACATTCCTAGTGCAGGGCTCACTAATCGATTATGTCAAGGACTTCCGTACAAGACTGCTTATGCATTAGTTCTCTTGGTGAACATTAGAACACATGACGTGACCAATTTTGATCTAGAGACACCGTGTGTCTCCGTTATGGAGACATAAAGTGTATGTGGCGCTTTCCCCTCTACTAGTTTCATGGACCCACATATGAGGTAGTGTGCATGTGAATAATATTAGTGGAGGAGAAAACACCACATATACCTGGTATCTCTATAACGGAGACACCCGGTGTCTCCAGATCATTCTTCATTGCCAAGTCACTAGAACACTCTATTATTCATCTATTTTAATAAATAGATACTAGCTTTCTTGTTGGAGCTCAATATATGCATATATAGATTCTCCAACAGTGAACATTCGGTTTCAAAAGTAGTTGTTGTACATTATTTAAAGGAAATTCTGACTATAGTGCATTTCTCACACGTAGATTTCCTTTGTCTCTTCATGTAATGTAGGCCCTAATGTCAATTTGGTTAAGTAGTAGCTCTGATGATCCAATTTCCACATTAACCTACATTGTCGTCTATGTCCTAATCTGACATATGACCTTCAAAAAACCAAAAATGAAAATTTTTAATCCAATCAACCGATAAAGTGAAATATATCACGATTGATTCTGCTACTGATGTAAACTTGAAACAAAGCCTCACTTCCAACCATGGCCATATGACAATTAGGAGCCACATTTTTTAGAGTGGTGCTATTTATCTAGACTGGAAACTGGTCTCCAGGTCTCTAGTCTAATTGGCATTTTTACATTGGAAGATAGGCAGATAATCATAAATACATGGAGATATCCAACAATTCATTCTCCAATGAGAGAATGCCAACTAGACTAGCATTATTCCATTTTTTATTCTCGTATGAATGACATGCAATTGTCTATCATTTCATTTGTGATCAATGTACGAAAGGTCACATCTAGGTAGCTCATGCTCAGTGGCTACGTGAAATGCCAGTAATATTAATCAAAAACCTTAAGGAAAATTGCATTGCCTATAAAAAGAGATCGTGAGGAAAGTGATAATGTATTGCATATTTCCAGCAAAAGAAAAATCCAAGTCTAAAGAGCCAAATCCAATCAAGAATTAAAATTCATTCCAGCAAATTCATCTAATCGTATCATTATTGAAAAGAAAACAAAGAACACCTCATCAAATAATCATTTAATCGAAACAAAATAATACATAAAAAGATAGGAAAAGGCTGTGTACCATTGAAGTGGAAGTGGAGGCCCCATAAAGCGAACAGGTGGTTTTGAGCCAAGATTTTCCCGCTGCAATTCCATACAGAGAGGCAACAGCAATAGGCCACTGGAAAAGAAGCTCAATCCACACAAGCCCGACGAAGAAATGAGGCTTCTCGGCCACCAAATAGTCCCCATATTCACGCCCGTACCAGCTCTTGGCGTCCACCAAAAATGTAGGAAATAGGTGTTGAGGAAGGAAAGTTTGCGAGTCAATAAGTGGCGCTGCCAAGGCAATTACAAGAAAGAACATGAACAATGCGAAATCAATCAGCTTGACAAAAGACCCATCTTGAATTCGCAATGATTTCTTCTTCCTTGTTGATTTCGCCGGAGATGTCTTTATGGGTTTGTTTTCTTGATGTTGTTTCAGGTGAATCCTCGTTCTTGTTTCTTCTTCTGATCGAGAAATATTGTACGGTTATTTCTTAATTTATATACGACAGCGAAACGGGGATCTGGTGAGTGACGATGAATGTTCAAATTCAACGGGGATTATAAATTTGCGCCATACCCCTCATCTTAGCTCAAACTACCATTTTTTTTTTCAATGGACCATATGAGGTTTTCTTCTTATAGGTATGTAGTGTAATTTGTCCTTCCATGATTCCATCATTTTTTTTCCCTCCCTTTTTTTTCTCAATTGCTTTGATCTTTTACCATTTTTTTCCCAGTTTATAATTCTTCTTCAAAATTTTAGTCTTTTTTTTCCATGCATATACATACCGCTACTTTGTGGTAGAACTGACCTATAATAAAGTCTAGTTATCAATGAACAATTTTGGGGAGGTAATGGTAAAGATTCCATGAGGATACAAATTCTATAGCAAAAAATGACCATCAATCAATAATACTTCATCTGTCCCACAAGGATAGTCCAATAGTTATTTTCACACATATTAAAAAATGATGGTTAATATAGTTGAAAGATCGAATATTGCCTGTATTTTTACATGTATACCCTTATATCTCATTAATTGTTTGAAAATACTTTTCTTACATAGATAGTTGATGTAGAGAAATAACAATACATTAATTAGGGACAAGTGTGGAAATGAAAAATTAAAAACATTCAATATAGTAAATGGACTATATTTTAGGATAGACGAAAATAGTATATTAGACTATCTTTGTGATACGGTGGGAGTAGTATTTTTTTCTAGGGCAAATTATAGCAGTCATCCCCAAACTCTGCTTCCATTTGCAATTATGTTTCCCGTATTTAAATCTAGACTAATAGACCTCTGATTTTTGGAAAATACGTACCCTTTATCTAGGAGGATGATATTCATCATTCAACTACTAGGGTTTGTTTGACAACCAATTATAATAGAATCTTATATTAAATTTTAAATTCATGTCATGTGAGAATACAAAAAAGTGACACACATACCTAATGACAAAATATTCCTGTGAAACTTAATTTGAATATATTGTCATTAAACATGCATATTCACTTCTCTATACTCTTAGGTGACATAAATTTGAAATTTAATTCCTATTATAATATGACGATCGTTATAAATCATTTCCAGAGTAGCCTAATAGTGCTCTTCCGATCTTCCAAATGGATGCTGCACTTATTTTCCAAAGGTTGTGGGTCTGCTGGTCCAAATTCAAGGGGTTGAAGATGCAAGTTTAAATGGATGCAAAAGTTGAGGATGCTTTTTTTAATTTACCCTTTTCTCCAATATGTCGGAGAAAGGATTTCTTACCGTCGTGACTAAACTTATGCAAAATAACACATAGAGCCCCTTTTGGTTGAGCACAAAAAATGATGACAGCAAAAGCACGTGAGGCCCAAGGTTTTTGCCCTTCTTCAAGGAAATCCTTCAAGAGCTTGAACTTTCAACCAACATATACAAATTGGAAGAAGGGGAAAAAATAAAAAAATAAAACCATTTTTATTGAACAAAAGGGCTCAAGGATAGCTAGCAGATTTTCTACTACCCCTTCTGTCAAATTTTACCATTGACATTTCAAGTGTAAAATACCCAGATGATTATACTCCTGTCAAGTTGGTGAACTGCTCTGCCCATCAGAAACTTGACTCTGGGGCCTCTTGTTCTCACTACTCTTCCTTTTAAGTATTTCCTTGATTTCAGCCTCTTTCCTGTCCACAAAATCAATCAGATTTTTGAAGCTGGTGGAGTGAAAGTATCGTCTGACAGGGCGAGCAGGTTCGGGGGGTTCTTCAACATCGTTTTGGTCTGCTTCTGCATTATATCTGCTGTACTGCCAGCAAACTCTGCCAGAGAAGAATAGTAAAGCAAGGAAGCAAGCAACGCCACAAATAAGAAACAGGCCCCAGAAGCTCTTGAGGGAAAGCTGGTTCTCATCGATTTGGTTCGTTTGTGCAGAGCATCCACCATGTGAAAGCCATTTGTCGTGGATTCTCTGAAGCTCGCCATTTTCTGAGAGCTGAAGGATTGCTGTTGATAAATCAACTGCCAGTGGTGAGTCCCTTGAAAATGCCTGACCAACAAATTTCAAAAGCACTCAGACAAGACTGCACATGTAGTGCAGAATGCAATAAAAATATATGTTCTGGGATATCCTTTGTACAAGTAAAGGGTCGGACCAGAGCAGATCAGAGAAGTTAATGTATGAGGTATAAAAGTTAAAATTGCAAGTCGAGCACTTACGAAACCCCATCCACTTTTTGTGAACTCCGGACCTACAATCTGGAAGTTACACTTTGTGTTGGCCAAGAATAGATCAATATAAGGAAGCTCGTCAACAACAGCAGCAACTCCACCACCGCTTGGACCTCTCTGAAGGGCATTGACATAATCTTCTTGGTCTTTCAGGAAATGGAGCCTTGACGCTGCAATATTTAACTCATTGATCAGATAATTGTATGCAAATGAACCATCCTGGATACCTATAGGATCACTACTCGAAATCAGACTGTCAATCCCCTGAACTCGTGAACTCAGCTGCTGTACTGTGAGAATTGATGTCAAACTAGCTGTATAGCTTGAATTGATAATTAACACCACAAACAGCCACAAGATCAGCACTAATCGTCCCAGGGTGCTCACGGTGTTCTCTCCTAAACATTACAATCCAATTAGATTCAAGGATTGGACTGTGATTCTTGAAATAATCAGGAGAAAAACTTCAAAAGACATCAACATCAAAAGCAAAAACTGATTAGCAGGATTTACTTACTGTGTGAAAAAAACATTGTTGAGAAACTAAACCTGAAAGATCAACAAATGTGTTAGTATTGACAGTTTAAAGTGAAATTGCAATATATGAAGGATCAATATGAGTACATCTACAGGTTTGTATGCATGCACATACGTGTGCAAGAAGTTGTATCCATGTGAAATGGAAAATAGAAGCTAAGGCAACCAAATACTCAGTTTAGGATCCTTGTGTACTTAAATTACTGACCATGAGGTCAGAGCCACAACAGAGAAAGTTGAAGATGCTACCCAAAGAATTATAAATACTTGCACTCAAGAAAATGAACTAATAGGCGTATCACATCTTAAGAATTGTAATTCAAATTCTCACTCCATGAACTTCACATAAAGTTTTCAACTGATATTTTTATATCATTGGTTTTCATGCTAACTTTCAGTAAATGCAAAACTCATGCTGACAAGAAATAAGGGGCAATTACTCCATACAAACATGCAGAATATGTGAATTTATAGTAGTTCAATAATCTGAAAGTTGAGATACCTACCAAAAGATAGTTATCAGTTGTTTCCTTGGAGAACCGCGGAATTCATGATTCATACGATGCTCAAGAATCCAGACGACAGCTCCCACGAACAAAAAGAACGCCCCAGTTAAACACCACATTTGCCATGTAAATGGTTTAAGGAAAGCCCATGGACTAGATTTAACCTGTTTGACAGGAGCAACTACAACCAGTCCAGACTCCATGTAAGGCTGTGTAAAGTCCAAAAGTCTCGTCCTATTTGTGGTAATAGTAATATCCCCAACAGCTGCATCATATTTCTGTGAATCAAAGAACTATAATAAAATCCCTGATAAACATTCAGGGTTGAAGAAAGTTATAAATAACAACAGTGAAAGTAGTCGAGAAAAAACTAATTAGCCTATAGACATTTAACAATAGACCAAGAACTCTTGTTCTAAGATAAACTGGTTTTATCAGACTTCCTTGATTACTGGGGGCACGGAGGGGACATGAGGTGAAACTAATGCATAGTTGGGAGGGATAGGTGTGGTTCGAACCCAGGACCTCTCGCCCGGAACATGAATATCTTAATCACTGCACCACTTATTCGAACCAGAACATCTCTATGCCAGTTGAAGAATTTCTAGAGATACAGTTTAGCTACTCTAAAGAAAGAACTAGTTCTACAGTTCTGATCATGAAAACAAATAAGTGTCAAATTACAGCATATAGTGGATAAAGCCAGAAAGAGATCGGAAGAGCGTCGTGTGCCACATCATTTACAAGGTTGTTAAATGAAGGATTCCTATGACCATCTCCATACAGGATATATTGGTGAGGGACAGGGTAAGACAACAATGCTATTGCAGCTTCAAATATGTCAATGCAATATCCTTTGGCTCCTAAAGGCCCTTTGTCTTTAGTCACAAATTCTTGATAAGCAACTCGATATGGTACGGCAATCTGTAAACCCTTCCCATTGTTAGGGAACACCCATCCCCGAGGCTTTGTTGTTGTTTCGCCTGGCCATATTACTCCGTAGAGATGTTGATTGCTGGTAGAAGTGTTCGGTCGCTTTGTATACAGGATTTCTGGAGCAACAGTAGAGAGCCCCGAGTAATTTGACCAGTACCCAAGCAGTCGGAAAGAGGTTCCACCAATGTTAAGGACATCAAATGCTGGATGAATCAAATTTTTCTCAGAATCGTACTGAATTGGTCCACTCAGTCCAGTGAAGTTAGTCATGATAAGTTTCTGGAGTAACTTTTCACCTTGATTGAAAACTCG
>CAVNYN010287235.1:0-31103 GCA_963692815.1 Nyctanthes arbor-tristis
CATTAATCAGAATGCATAAGCATCAAAAAGAAAAGCAAATAACTTGCCATTCTCTACAAAGGACTCTCTAAGCATTCAAATGAAACTACCCTCCCCCCTCCCGTCCTTCCACCCCCCAACCCCTCCTTCTCCTTCACATTTGACCACATAAAACAATGTGGTGATACAAAGAAAGCTCGAGCTAACAACTGGAACAAAACACACCTCGTCAGTACTCTCAGCACTAAAGCTATCCTTTTGCAATAGCAGACATCAAACTCTCCTTTCATATTAGCAGAGGTATCAGTCATTCAATCCAAACAAATTAAGTATAAAAAGTCTCTCTCTGTAAGGCCGTTCCATTGTCCAATAGTAAGCACTAAACATTAAATATCTTTGCAAGAGGATGCGTAAAATCAAAATTATGATCAACACCTACGTAACTCTTAATCAGAATCAAGAGGATAGAAATAAGCACATTAATCAGAATGCATAAGCATCAAAAAGAAAAGCAAATAACTTGCCATTCTCTACAAAGGACTCTCTAAGCATTCAAATGAAACTACCCTCCCCCCTCCCGTCCTTCCACCCCCCAACCCCTCCTTCTCCTTCACATTTGACCACATAAAACAATGTGGTGATACAAAGAAAGCTCGAGCTAACAACTGGAACAAAACACACCTCGTCAGTACTCTCAGCACTAAAGCTATCCTTTTGCAATAGCAGACATCAAACTCTCCTTTCATATTAGCAGAGGCATCAGTCATTCAATCTAAACAAACTAAATATAAAAAGTCACTCTCTGTAAGGCCGTTCCATTGTCCAATAGTAAGCACTAAACATTAAATATCTTTGCAAGAGGATGCGTAAAATCAAAATTATGATCAACACCTACGTAACTCTTAATCAGAATCAAGAGGATAGAAATAAGCACATTAATCAGAATGCATAAGCATCAAAAAGAAAAGCAAATAACTTGCCATTCTCTACAAAGGACTCTCTAAGCATTCAAATGAAACTACCCTCCCCCCCTCCCGTCCTTCCACCCCCCAACCCCTCCTTCTCCTTCACATTTGACCACATAAAACAATGTGGTGATACAAAGAAAGCTCGAGCTAACAACTGGAACAAAACACACCTCGTCAGTACTCTCAGCACTAAAGCTATCCTTTTGCAATAGCAGACATCAAACTCTCCTTTCATATTAGCAGAGGTATCAGTCATTCAATCCAAACAAATTAAGTATAAAAAGTCTCTCTCTGTAAGGCCGTTCCATTGTCCAATAGTACGCACTAAACATTAAATGTCTTTGCAAGAGGATGCGTAAAATCAAAATTTTGATCAACACCTACGTAACTCTTACTTTCCCAAGGTTCAGACACAATATATTTAGGTATAATATTTAGCTTAACATGAGAAGAAGTACAAAAAAATAATCACACCATTGCGGTGATAGTAAACTAATTACAGGAAGCCGAACAAAAAAGAAAAGAAAAGAAAAAAATTGCAACCAATCACTCCGAGGATGGTTCAATTTTTGCTAAATTTTTAAATGGCCCAGAATATACTAGCTAGAATCACAAACTAAAAGAAATATGGAAGGAGAAACAACCTTCATCCGCTGCAGAGGCAGCCGATGTGCTGGCAACAGTAGAAGAGGCCGGCCGTCTGCGCATTCGGCTCGTTCCAGTTGCCCTAACAACTCTTTCTCCACGTACATCCTGATTAATACATCAAAAACAACGAATTAAGATACAAACCTTCCTAATTATTGTCCAAAAAACAACGAATTAAGATACAAAAAACAGATTACTGTTTTCCCTAATTATTCCATTCTGTAATCCTAAACATATAGCTGATAATTCCAAGTATTGCGCACTATTGTCTGAATTAGCAAAACTTTAGAACACAGAAAAAAAAATTCAAGAAACTAAACCTGAGTTTCTTCTCCATGTTGATCGGGAGTGCGAGAATCGACACGGCGCTTCCACAGATAAAGCGGAATCAAGCACGAAAGGAGCATCATCATCAGTAATCCCACGAATATATCCTCCATTTTTTCCCAGTGAAAATTTGATCTCTACAAGTCTATAACCCGAGGCAGTCCTTCCAGTGAAACAAATTGAATAGGCTATGTGATAAGTTGAGAGGGGTCCCCGCTTGAATCAATCAACTGTTTCAAGTCTGCCCAACGTTTTAGATGTTCGGCGTCTTCCTCCGGTCCGATGCCGTGATGCTCTCAAAATTGGCTAACTGGGGCAAGTAACTATTCTTGTGCAATACAATCCCAACTTTTCAAACTTGTAAATTTTAACCTCAAATTTCACTTATTTACGTAATATAATCACAACTTGAAATTTGATGGATTTTAAAATTCTATACAATTCTAAGTGTCCTTACATTGGAATTTCATATATTCAATAAAATGCAGCATCCTCAAAGTTCGATAGATTTCACAGAAATATGTCCTCAATTTCTTATAGAATTTGATAAATTTCATTAAATGATAGAACTGTATAGACTTTATGGATTTTGAGGTAAAAAAATACACTTACAATCTCCTTGTCAAATTCTGACCTAATTCTCTCAAATTTTTTGGATTTCAAGAGACTTTTTTTTTTTTTTGGGACAACATTTTGTGAAATTTTTTAAAAACTTTGTCAATAAAAATTTATAACCATTAATTGAAATCTATTTTTTTTCTTATTGTATCACCCTTTTTTTCTTATCACTCTATCATATTCAACTTGTATAAAATTAATGGTCAATATCTAAAATGATATACTATCATGTTAAGTCGATAACAAACAATTTACTCTATTTTTTGGAAAAATCATATATTACGTTAAACCGGCAACGATGAGAAATTATCATGCTATTAATACATTCAAAACAATTTTTAAAAAACTTAGGCGGTGTTCTTTTCGTAATTCAGTTTTCTATTGTTGAGTTTTTAATTCATTTTTAATTTTCTGTTTTGAGTACTTGTTTTTAGATTTCTAAAAATGCGTTTACTTTGTCATTTTGGAAAACTTTTTTAAGAAACCTAAAACTGAAAAACGTATTCTTTTTGACATTTTGAGAATTTATTTGTTTGTTAAGTAAATTAAATTATTTTATTCTTTAGTTAAAAAATTATTTTATTTTAATGTATTATTACTAAAATTAAAATATGAAAGTTTGCTCTAGTTTATTATGAGGAAAAAGGAAATACAAAAAAATAATAATAAAGTTAATAATAAAAAAACTAACTTTGAAAGCATAGGACACATTAATAAAATTAGAGGAGAGAGAAATTGAAATTCTCAAAACAAAGCATTTTCCTTGTTTTTAATTACATACTTGTTTTGCTTAAAAAACTCTCAAAACGAATTTTTATCATTTTCGTTTTTCTTTGTTAAAAAATTTCTTGTTTTTCAAAATTCGTTTTTAAAAATACAAAAGTAAATGGGTTTTCAGTGTTTTAAAAAATTGAAAACTAAAAATGGTCTAAAAACAGTAAAAAGAACAGGCCCTTATAGTTTCTTTTTTATGTCAAAAAAAAAACTTATAGTCTTTTTCGCCACTATTTTTTTTTTTTTTGGGGATGGGGGCATGTTTAATTTGTGTAAAATAAATGGTCAAATCTCTGAAATGAGGTACTATTACGATATATTAGTGAGTAAAATAATTTTATGAATTTCTATCCTTAGAGAATATTATAAACATATTTTATTATTATCTTTGCATGTATTTTTATTGATTTGTTATTATTTTTGGGTTAAAAAATTAAATAATTCAATGAAGTCTATGGAAATATGAAATTCAAGATACTCCCAATTCCACGAAAGAATCCATTGAAATTCATGATGTAGAATTCCATTGGAATCTAACGAATTCTATTAAAATCCATACATCTTAAAAAAATCTATTGAATTCCATGTTGGGGACTATTAAGTTGATCAAATTTTTCACTCCAAAATCGTAACTTTTCTAATGACTTCATTTTTTTTTTTAATTTTATGTAGGTTTTTTTTTTTATTTTTGTAAAGATAGTTATATCTAAACCACTACTTTTACTAACTACACCACTATTTTAATTTGGGTAATTTTATATTACCACCACGAAAATTAATTAGCACACCACATTTTAAATCCACCACGTATATCTTATAATTTTAATTAGAACACCACAATGGTTTTACAACTATAACCTACTTCTAAAAAAAATGTTATGTGTTTTCCCAAAATACTTTTAGAGTTTTTTTCCCCAACACATCTGATTTAAATGCAACCCATTCAATTCATTCACCCGATCAATCCTCCAATTCAAGATCCTATAGCATCATCCATTGCATTACATAATTTATAATCTTAAAAGCAGTTCAATTTTGGAATTACTTTCTCATGAAAGATATTATGTCAAAAAATAATTTTATCTTTCAGCTCTTTTCTCAGTATATTATTCAATTAACAATTTCAATTAACCATTTTTTTTTTTTTTTTGCTTTGATAGGTAGCACATCATATTTAGCTATATATGTATTATCCATCATAATTTACCACAAACCAATTGTATTTTTATTTTGAAGTGAATATATAAACTAATGGTAATGTGAAATTTTCAAACATGTTGGAGAAAAGAAAAATGAGGGCCAAAATAAAAGGGAATAAGAACAATGCTATAATTCCAAATTTTAAAGAATTAAATTCAGCCACAAATGAAGAAAACGAAATTCGGGCATGAGGTGAACCAAAAAGGAAATAAGAAAACAAGGCTATCAATGAGGATAATGCTACTCTTCCTTATTGAGTTACTTGTTTGGTGACTTGGTGGGGGTGTATGTGTATTTTTGCCTATGTATTTCTATTAAATGTAAGGGTGTTTTTGCCAATATATTAAATAGTTATTTAATGACAAGTAATCGAGCAAGTGATTCGACAAGGGAATGTAGCATAACCCATTAATGATTGTGGCGAAAATGGCAAAAAGTGACAGAGAAAAAACATGCAAAAAATATTAAACTAAGATTATTAATGTGAGTTTACTTGAGGATGTTTAAGTAAATAAAAAAATGTGGTGTGGAGAATAAAAAGTGTTGTTGGAATATAATTAGGACAATTATATTGCCACTACAATATTTTGTTACCACACTATATTCTAACCCCACCACATATTAGATTTGAAATGGATAACTACACCACAATTTATTCACATTTATGTCCAATATAAAATTAAATATGAGAAAAAGAAGAATTAAAATAAATGTGGTGCACATTGTTTAAAAAAGAAAGAAAAAAGAATGTGGTGCACATTGACTATTTCTCCTTCATGGCAGACAAGCAACCCACTTCCAAAATTTATAATTAAAAAAAACACTAAATCCCTAAATCTTGTAGTCTTCTTTGCTTCTTTTGATTCCACTTGCCATTCCATCCAACACAAAAAAAAAAAAAAAAAAAATGAAACGTAAAAGAAAAAATTAATCAATTTAACATAATGACAGCGAAGATTGTGCTAATTAAAATCGATGTAGTTATTGGTGCCACAACTTAAAATCTAAAGAATAGCCACCGGAAAAATAATAAGAGTTGCGCGGTTCTTCTGTCAACAAAAGCTATCGGAAATATTAGATTATTAGAAAGGGCCCAAAAAAAGGGATATAAATTTTTTTCAAAAGAAAAAAGGATATAATTTGATGTGGTGTGAAAATAAAAAAAAAATAATGTATAATATATTTAAACTAAGGTTATTTGTATAATTTGAATCAATTGCATTTAAGTGAAGGTTTATTTTGTGGTGTGGGAATGAAATATTGTAGTGGCAATATAATTGCCCATATAATTACCCTTTAATTTTTTTCCTTATTTACTAAAAAGGTCATAGATTAAATGACTTAAACAACCACCCATATATATATATATATATATATATATATATGCAGACACCTATATTTGTTAAGTATACCACAAAATCAAAACTTAATAATCCAATTAACCACAAACGAGAACCCTAATCAACACTTATTTTCACGAATCAAACCTCAAGACTTCTTATACATCTTTGAAAATTCAAAGCATCTCACATACTTATTATAGTATTTAAAGAGGCTTCGTTACTGGGATTCTCATCCAAATGGGGGAAGACTGGACTGGAAAGAATTAATGGGAAACAACCTTCATCAACTGTTTTCGATTTCGTTACTGTAACTCCTAATAATAATAGAGGAAATTAAACATTCTACCTCTTTTTTTAAGCCTATTATTTTTACACCATCATATCAAACTATTTACTTTTATACCCCATTGTATTACTTTTATACCACTAATTATTTTATTTTAATAAATTATTGTTTAATATTTAATAAATCATTTTATTAATTTTAATATTAATTTATTTATACCTAGATTATATGTGTGTGTATATAAATATATATAATTTCAAACCAACTGAGGCTACCCTATAATGAACAGGTAGGAAAGGAACGTTGTTGCTGCCCGAGCTGGGATCCAACGTACCGTCACAAGCAGACCACCACTCACGTGCTTGATGAGCACACGCGTGAACGAAGACGCCGTATGCAAAGCTAACCCGAAGGCCGCAATGCAATGACAAACAACGTATGTGCATGGCCCCCTATACACGGTAGACATTTTCCGCACCACCGAGATCCAACGTAAGCCGAACGGCATTCCGAATTTGCAAGAAAATATTGAAAATGTTGGGGAAAAAATTTAGCAACAACATCAAGACAAATTTTAGAAAACGAATGTGCATTGGGCAAGGCCATCATTGGCTAGGGGCCAAACATGCCGCCTTTGATAAACCGAGGGACAGCAATGCACAACGGTCACAATTGCATCAAGCATCGGTCGTCCCGCTCTAGAAATGCATTAAACGGTGGCAGCCGATTCCCAAGCAACGCATGCCCATCCGCATGTACGTGAGAAGTTTCAAAAACGTTGAGAGTTGAACGTGCATTGGCCAAGACCTGAGTTGGCTGGGGGCCGAACATAAAACCGAGGGACAGCAATATACAATGGTCACGATTGCGTTAAGCATCGGTCGTCCCGTCTAACAACGCATTAAAAGGCAGCCGGTGATCCCTAGGCAACGCGTGTCCGTCCTCATGAGCGTGAGAAGTTTTGAAAACGTTGGGGCTTGAACGTGCATTGGCCAAAGTCCTCGTTGGCTGGGGCCGAACCTGCCGCCTTGATAAACCGAGGGACAGTGATGCGCAATGGTCACAATTGCGTCAAGCATCGATCGTCCCGTCTAGCAAAGCATTAAAATGCAGTCGTCGGCCTTCAGGCAACGCGGGCCTTGACCGATGCACGTACATGAAAAATTTTTGAAAACTTTTTTTGGTAAACACACATTAGCCCATGTTGGCTAGGGGCCGAACAAGATGCCTTGATATACCTAGGGACGGCAAACTACAATGGTCACGAATGCGAGTCTAGCTCAAGCATCGGTCGTCCCGTCTTGCATCGCATTAAAAGGAAATCGTCGATCTCTAGGCAACGCGTGCCAATGAAAAGCCAAGAAATGAACGAAAACCATGAATTCAACGGGAGACATCCGTGGGCCGTACGCCCGCGGCCATGAGGAGAATATTTGCAAGCACTATCCAAACGTGGGTCTTATGACTAGGCCCTCGATCGCCACGTTTAACGGCCACGTGCAATGCTCACGCCCTCCGCACGGCAATCGGAACCGTGCCCACATCCCTCTCCCGCATTTTTATTTCCCAAAAAAGTTTCGAGTTTTGTGTGGAATATCGTTCAGCCTACGTTTTGTCTCAACCAGTTACCTTCCCCCGATTGTTTCCGGACCCTATGACCATTTTACTTTCCCACGCTATTGTGCCCCCGAGCACTGTCAACACATGGGGGCTAAGACCGTCTGGCCTAATTATTCCCCATGCGTGTGTCAGGCGCCGCCGAACGCCTTATTGTGGACACACGCATATAAACCCAGGCGGCGATGAAAGCCCGTTGGTCATCTCCCCACAGGTGGGGAGACCGGTGTGGGAGGAAAGAGGCTTAGCCGAGCTCGTTTTGTGAAACGGGACGCGATTTCGTATATATATATATATTCATATAGGTAAAACCCTAACTCAAATTACTACAGCCGCCGCCACCGCCGCGCCCTACCACCACAAACCGCCGCCATAATTTATTCATATAGGTCCCGAATTGGAAGTGTTGTTGGCTGTACATAAAGGCCATTTTTTTATTGAAAAAAATTTATACTTTAAGTAATTATTATTATTATTATAACTATGATTTATAAAAAATAATAATTAGTAAAGAATTTAATTTTAATTAAAATTGGTTTAGGGTAGTTTTGAAATAGAAAATGGTATTTTTGCAATTAGTTTCAATCTAAGAGTATTTTTTAAAATACTATTAAAAAGTGTGGTTTTAAGTAAAGAATTTGAAATAGATCTTATCTATTGACAGTTTTACCCTCTAACTCCTTTTTATAATTTTGACAACCGGTAAATTAACCGGTGAACCAACAGGGTAGTTTATTATTATCCATCTTATCTAACGCCAATCAGATTTTTACTTAACCCTACCTTGTTTGTTATCATTATCTTTTTCTTTTTCTTTTTTTTTAATTTGGTTTATAGAAATGCACATGTTTTTATTCACAAAAAACAATAATACATGGATTTATTATAATTATCATGCGGTTATTATTTTAACTAACTAATACACCGCCGGGTTACTATAATTTTCACTCTTGAATTCCGATACAACAATAATTGTATCCTAAATTTTTATCGAAAGATTTGGAATATAAATTTTACTTTTTCAAAATTATTAATTGAATATTTTGTAATTTTAGTGAAATTGGGAGCAAACCTATCTGAATGGGATGGAGGCTAATAACTAAAATATGTTTTTACCCTCATAATAATAAAAAAAAATGAAGTAATGAAAATGATAATAATGATCTGTCTAGGTAATAATTTACAAAGACATTTAAAAGTTTATTAGCATCATATTGATCTCTTAATTAATATATATATCTAGCAACCTCCCCCCCCCTTTTTGCAAGTTGCTGGCAATTGCATGTAAGCTTGAGATAAAAGTTGTTATTAAAAAAAAAGAAAAAAATAAATAGTAACATAATTACTCACATGATCATAAAAAAATTATAAAAAAAAAAAGAAGTAAATATTCAAGCATTAAAGAATAATTTTGTCTTCCCAAAAAAAAAAAAAGATTCATTTTTTTCATTTTGTTTTTTATTTATTCTGTTTATTTTATTTTTCTTATTTATTCCTTTTTTTTTTGTGGGAAAGGGTAGAGAAAGAATTGGAATTCCGAGAGTGATGAGGATTTGTTGAGTGATGCCTTTTTTTCCTTCACCACATATTGGTGGGGACTTTGATGAATAAAAGTACTTCTTTCAACAAATGAAAAAGAATGTATTCAAATCGTCAAATAATAGAAAATCTATGGAAATCAATGAATTTTTGAGCATGTTAGAATGAGTGATGTTGTTTATCTAGACTGGATACTAGTTTTCAGTCTAGTTGACATCACTACAGGTTGTGATGCATGTGAGTGTTTATATATTCAACGGTCAATAAAAAAATAATTAAACCGGTTTCCGGTCTAAATAAAAAGAATTATCCTACTGGTATTCGGGGGAATTTATAGAAATCTAAGTTAAGGACCTTGGATTTTGACGGATTGCACAAAATTCTAATTTGAGGATAGTAAAAGTACATGGAATTTTAAAATCTATTGAATTCCATGTTAGAGACATCCTTTAAGATAAGAGTCATGTTTTCCAATTGTTACATCCATTACTTCCATTCATCATTCATGATGGTAATATCATAGGTTCAACAAGTATTAGAGTTATGATATGTTTTAACTTCACTTCAGATATTGTATAATCATCGATGTCTCTATAGAAAAGACGTGAGGCAAGTGCAAGATTGTCTATTATATCCATCAGGATAAAATTTGGTCTGGGCACTGTACTTGGCATGGAGCTAGGTGTTGTCTATTATATGCCTTTTTTTATGTGAATATTGATGTTAATGGCTAGTATTGACGGGATTTCGGGAGGATCATTATTTTTCTGTCCCAACTTGGAGTCATATTTCAAATATTACCAATTAATTTTGAACTATTTAGTTTGGTAGGAAAGAAGTTTTAGGATGTCATTTACTCGACGATTTCAAGGTTGTCTATATTTTAAGTTTGTAAGTGAACGATTTCTTTTGATTGTGATATATTAGTATTAAGCAATGTCCATTTGAGCCACTATTTCAAGTATGCCTCTTTTTTCACCCTCTTTTTTTCTTTTTTTATTTTTTTTGGGAAAAGTACTTTTTCCATTTATTGTCAATTTATATACCATAGTTGAAAATACATGATTTAGACGGGCAACCAACAAACATTTTTTACTCTTATTTTTAATGAATGGTTTATTGGCATTGACTATTTCAATTTGTATATGTTATTATTGAAAATTTTTATTGTTATTGTTATTCCGTGCAATATACGGGTGATAAATATAGTGTTTGATTGCACAAAAAAGTGAGATTTAAGTTTAAAAGTTACCAAAATTTTTAAGCCATTGTAGAAAATTTTTAGAGAACAAGACGACAAGATCCTAATTACTTCTTTGTAGAGAGCTGGGTTTATACGTTGTCTCTCAGCCAGTCTTAGCTTGCAAAACCAATTCCAATTAGGCTTTGGACGCCTATTATAATCTCTTCCGTACTCAAGCTTGAACCCAGACCGCGTGCAGTCGTGACTTTCTGATACGTGAATAAATCAACTAATGACGGCCCATTTCTCTCTCTTTTTCATAGGTTTAAGCCATTTGTTTTTCTTGCGTAATTAGATTTTGCACTGTTTGTGTTTTTTTTTTCTTTTTGAGGGGAAAATGCACATTATTTCATTTCATTAACCATAATAGAATGTATAAAGTAAGGACAGCTGTCAGTCTAAGAGCATGAAAAAACTGAAGCTAAACAAAAGGCGGCGATGGAGTGGGCAACTTTATTTGCCAAACGATGAATAAAGTTACACGAACTACAATCCATATTTGTCATAAGCGATTTAATCGCATGAAGAATGGAGAAGAGTGGATGGAATTCAAAGTTGGAGTTCAAGTAATAGATCTATAAGCTTTGGCAATCTGTCTCAACATCGGTGATTCTCCAATGGTTGCTATGTGCGAATTTGAGTCCCTCTAGAATTGCCATACTCCCAGCCATCTCCATCCCCGGCAATCCCCAAAATTAGTTGGAATGATTTACAACCTATCCCAACCATCTCCAGATCCAGCAGTCCCCTAAATTAGGTAGAATAATTTACAACCTATCCCAACCATCATAATTACGTGGAATAATTTCAAAGTTACTGTTTTGCCGTATAACATATAACAGTATAACGTAATTAAGTGGAATAATTATGTGTTAAGATTGCAAATCAGTCACTATAAAAATTAACAAAGTTGTCAAAATTATAAAAAATTTAAAATGTCTTTAATTATAATTATATCCTCAAATTTTCTCTTATTTAATTATTATCATTAATCTTTCATTAATGGTAAAATTTAAATTAAATCATTAATATTTCATTGACTAGATTTTTTTCACTCGCGCGCTGCACATGTAGAGTTATAGTGTACATTCATATCAAAATTGACGTGTGAGTGTGGATATCATTTTATAAATAGAGTACAATATCTCCACATTGTATAAAATTACGAATTGATATGCGAATTACAATTTACCATGTAATATTTGTAGTAAAATATCTGAGTTCATAATTCTGGTATCCTCCAAACTTGTCATGCAAATTCACATATTCAATCTATATAAAATTGTAATAATTAGCAGTCAAATAATTAGATATGACAATTTGATACATCATCTATAAACCCGTGGAGACATGCTTCTAATATGATTGATTTGTCACTTCCAATCGGGGCAAAAGAAGAGGTATGAGGCAACATTATCTGACCTGCTGTATGTCCAAGACGGGTGCGTTGACCCACATCACAGACCTGTGACCCACTGGGCATTTTTTATGTTTAATAAATTTATTTCGAAAAATGTGTAAAAATTATTAGAAATGATAATTTGACTAATCGACTATTAAATCCGTGGTAGTTTATTTTTATCTTTTTATTATATTATTTTTTGAAAGAATTTTTGTGATAGCCTCAATCCCACATCGCTTGGGTGAAGAAAAAGAGACCAGTTTATAAGTTAAGAGATCTACTCCATCTGACATGAGGCCTTTTGGGTGAGATCCCAAAAACAAAACCGTGCGGGCTAGGCTCAAAGCGGACAATATCATGTCAAAGTGGAGCGGGTCGTTATAGATGGTATCAGAGAATAGCCCAACCAGAAGTGTGGCCAACAAGGACGTTGGGCCCCTTTAGATGGGGTAATTGTGATAACCTCAATCCCACATCGCTTGGATGAAGAAAAGGAGGTCAGTTTATAAGTTAAGAGATCCATTCTATCTGACATGAGGCCTTTTGGGTGAGATCCCAAAAGCAAAACCGTGCGGGTTAGACCCAAAGCGGACAATATCATGTTAAAGTAGAGCGGGTCGTTACAATTTTTCTATCGAATTGAAAGAATTATGTTATTATATTAGTTAATATTAGAAACTTTAAAATTCTAAATAAAGGTTTTGTTTTATTCTACGTTCATCAATTAATAATGTGTTGCATATAATATTAATTGAAAGGGAAAAAATTCATGATTCCTTTTGTGATCATGGTAGCGTCTCAACCCGTCCAATGACCCGATTTGTCTTGACCCATCATATGAATTTATAGGTTCTTAGGAGGGGGAAGGGGTCTATGTGACTTCAAGACTCATGGGGCGGGTCCAGAGTCTGGCTAACCCTCCCTATTGTCATCACTATAAATAATCATATCACAATTAACTGTTGCAATTATAACTTTAGTCTCTCACTCGTTCGTTGTACGGGAAGAGTAATTTTCAAAAAAATTCAGTAATAATGAATAATAAAATATTAGATAAATACACATTATCGGATTTGTATAGTAAAAATAATAAATATACAGTTTTAATTTAGTATTTGACGTATTAAATTAATGTTTTATTAATACTATATTAATAGTTACGTGTTAATGTACTCAATTAATACTTTATTATATTTCATGTTTAAATCATCTAACGTATTTAATATTATTCGATAACAGTCTAATAAATGTATCGGGCGTGTACATACACGTATTCACTCAATACCCGTTCAGATAAAAATTTTCATACTCATGAGAAAGTACTTTCTTGACGTATCTTTTCCATAAGTAAAATTTAAAACTGATAGTTATAATTAAAATGTTAAATAAAGATATATATGTAAAGAAATAAAAATTAGACTTTTTAATATAAAGAGAACCAAAATGTGGGACATCCTAAAAAAATAAGATCAGATAATCACAATTGAGGGATTAATTTTTTTTGTGTAATTCATTTTCTTCTTGTGGATTTCTTGTCTCTTTGTTCATAAAATTTTAACTAAAATTCATTATTATCTTCGTCAAATAAAAATATCGATCAATTAGTATTCAACCCGTATGTTACATGAGGAGATAAATTCCCAATGTTTTATATAAAAAAAATTCATTACATAAATTGCAAAAAACAATTAATAATCACAATAATAATTAAATCAATTGAAATAACAACATGAATTCAGTTAATATTTTGAAGGCTTCACATCTATGGAGAAAAAGACTAAAAAATAAATTATTTGCATCATCTACAACCTAATCGTTCCAATATAAATTATATAGAAACAAAGATTAAAAAATAGTTACAAAGATTTTCAAGTTAGATGATAGATGTTAAGAAAATAAATTTTAGCCATATATATTACTATAACATAATTACATTATGTATCTTTAGTTTTAGCGTGACATAAATAAATAGATTTTTATTGCACAAAAAAGAAGAGTAAATAAATTAATTGATTTGCTCCAAATTATTCTAAACTAAGTTTCTATTTATAATATAAGTTATTTTGAAATAAGTTTTTAAGTTATTATGAAATAAATTTTGATTTCGATATTATCAAAGACTCTGTGAAGAAAATTTTGAAAATCAAATAAACATAAATAATAAATAAATAAATAGAGATAATACGAGACAATTAGTTTATAATGCACTCATTTTCGAATATTCAATAATGGGAAGAATAATTCTAAAAAATACTAATTCATAAGAAATTGAACAATTACTTACCGTCAAATTTACATCGGTAACGGATAATAAAAATTGTAAAAACTCATAATTATATGTAAATACTAAAAAAATAGGAATGATGAAACTAAAATAAAAAAGGAATATAAAAAACTAATAAACTAATATAAATTATTGAAAACTCGTAATGAATATCTAAATAAGAAAAGTTTAAATTTTAAAACTTGAAAAATAAAATCAATTAAAAACTAATTGAGGCACTAATTGAATCTAAATTATTATCAACAATCATGATGAGGACAGCAAAAGAGTGAGAAAATTACAATTGAAAATCTAAATCCAATTGAAAATTGTTGTATTATATATTATATATTAAAAACCAATTGAGGCACCAATTGAATTCAAATTATTATATAACATCATGATGAAGTCAGCAAATGAGCGGGAAAATTATAATTGAAAATCTAAATCTAATTGAAAACTGTTATATTATATATTATATATGATGATATGATATGAGGATATGATATGATATTATAGTAAAATTTTCCTATACTGCTAATTACTGTTTAAAATTTTTATTAATTATTAAGTGTCAAAAAACTTATTTATTCCTGAAGTTTTCTAGAGAGTAAATAACATCAAATATTCAAGTGCAAAATACACTCACAAGCTTTAAAGAGTGCTAAAATATTTAGATTCAAGACACAGTTTAAATATCGTGTTTGTTCTGCTGTATGTCTTCTGTACATTGATTCAGCGGTTTGCCAAGACATATGAAATGAATACCCTTTGCTTTCAAAAAAAAAAAAAAAAAGACACAGTTTAAGAGCCAACCATGCTAACTAATAAATATTAGTTACGAAAAATCGAAAGAAAAGTTAGGGATACGATTAGAGTAATAAATAATTAGTCTTGTTAATGTAGGTTTTGTCTTCGTTCTTTTTCCTTTTCCCCAATCTTTTCTTCTTTTTCGTTTTTCTTGGGGGTCAAACCGGCTGATTTGATGATTTCAGGCACAAATGAAAGGTGCCCCCCTTTTTTTTTTAAATTTTATTTTTAAGTCACAAATGATAGTTTGGTATAGAGGGGTGGAAGGATTGTGCAATATCATTAAACAAGAGAGAGTTGTTACAAATAAATAAAAGCCTCCTCATGAGTTGCAGCTACTACTACTTATTCACATCCCAGGGTAGTACTAAAACTAGCGGTAAAACTAGCGGTACACATAGTCCCCCAAACCCCCCTTCAGTTTTAACAACCTCCCTAGAGCTAGTCTCAGTATCAAGCATCCACAGTCTCGGTACCATCCTCCGCCGCAGCAAGGATCAGCTCGGGCTGAATGTTCCCCACATTCGTCCCATCCAACGCATTCGGCAACCCTAAGGATCTCAACGCAAGGTGCGCCGCCTTCTGTCCCGATATCATCATCGCTCCAAATGTGGGACCCTACATTTACATATATATCGAGTTAATACCAGACTTCTATAATGCGTAACAAATCAAACTTCAATTTTTAATAACAAAATGATGCGCCTTACCATTCTTGGTGCCCCATCAATCTCAGCCACCTCCATTCCGGTAACAATCATCCCCGGCACGATTTCTCGAGTCAGCCTAACAATGGCGTCTTCTGCCGTGTTCATGTCCAACGCCTTCATCCCGGGAACGCTGTCGATCATGCCAATGCTCTTCAGCCTCTTAACGCCGGTTGCACCGAAAGGGCCGTCGTGCCCACACGAGCTCACCACTACCTTCGCCTCCATCACGTTCGGGTCCATGCACGACTGGGTGTCGTGGTTCATCGACACCAGAGCCCAGTTAGTGACCACACCACCTACTCTGCCTCCCTTCACTATCAAGTCCTCTGCTGCAACCGCATTGAATAGCTTCACATTTGGCCTTGCCAAGAGCTTGCTCATGATTGTTGAAGTAAAGAGGGCCGCGTGCTTGATGACGACGTAGTCGTCTTGTTCGTCGTACGGGATTTCAAGCTCGTCCAGAAAATGATGTGCGGGCTTGCGAACCACCATCGCCGAAAATAGTTGGCCCCCAAGCCACGCACCGCCGCCGGGGCTCACAGATTGCTCAATTATGGCCACCTGCGGATTAAAATGAGGATTATTAGCCATATTCAGATTTTATTTACTATTTTAATTTATTCAATAATTCTCTGTTCTGTTCTGTTCCGGTCCAATCCACATCCCAAATTCGGGGGAAACAGCGCTCTAATCAAGGCGAAAGTAAAAAATCGAACCGAAAATTCAAATTTTGTAAGAGAACAGAGAACTTACCCGGACGGATGGATTTTTGCTGAGCTCGTAGGCACAGGAGAGCCCGGCGGAGCCAGCCCCAACAATCACGACATCAGTGTCTGCGTAGGTGATCATGTCCATCATATACCTGCGGGTCATTTCCCTTGACACGATGGACTCTTTAATCGGCTGAAATTTAAAGGATTTCAGATCATAGGGCGGAGAGGAGGCCGAAATGGAGAGGTTTTGTGGGCTGGAATTGATAGGTTGGAGCCTCACCGGTGAAGAAATCGGCACCCCGTTGATTGACGATCTGCGGGCGTCCAAGAAAGTTGTCTTTGAAGCCAAAGTTGAAGCCATGGTTGCCATTTTTTTCCAGAAAAAACAGAAGCTTTGCACAATATTACAGGTCACGGAGATTGAATGACCGAAGACGGGTGTGGATGGCACCTTTATATGGAAGGTGACGAAGAGATATATATCATGAAAATAGCAAGGGAAGTCCTTATTTCAAATGTATTTCTGTTTGGTATCCCACCTTTGGAATGCAGCGTTTAAGTATTCCAAGTTTTGTTTTAGTAACAGTTGAGTCCCCAGTAATTATTTCACGAGTTATGCGACACTCTCTTGCCAAGTTAATAGTCCAATGACTTGTTATTAAGTAACTATTTAATAAATTAACTAAAACACCCCTACATTGAATCTAAATACAAGGGCAAAAAAATATAGACATCTTCATCAAGTCACTCATTAAGTGATCAAACAAGAAAAAGTAACACTATTTTTATTTTACAGTATATATCATCAAATAAACATTTTTTTAAAGGTGGGTTTTTAGGGATCAAGGGATTGTCATAGTGATTAAAGGCTTAACCCCTTACCAAGAGTTCCTGAGTTCAAATTCTATGTGTCCCTCCCCTATACTCCCTTTGTATCAAAAAACACAAATAAATAAAAATAAAGATGGGTTGTTTTTAGAGGATAATATAGAAATAAATAAAGGACACAATATATATGAAATTCAATATATATATATATATGAAATTTAATAAGGTAGATGTTAAGTAGACACAAGATGGGGCTTACATGTAACATTATTTATAAATAAAATAGTAAAATTTATAGTACTCTATCAATATCGACTATATATCTCCAGCAACATTTACAAATCTTTGGTCTGACAATCCTAATTTTTGTTCCAAACTGGAAGCACAAATCACTTCATGCAGGAAATCATTCTTCCATTGAATAAATATAAGGTGAAATTCTTGAGAAGGGCTTGTTTGTTGCAGTACCACTAATATTTTTCTTCTCTCTAAGTTTAAAGGAAAAGGTAGCATGGAATCCAGGTTTTACCAAAAAGAAAAGTACAAGGACTTAAACACCATACCACTTTCAGTGGTTAAGAGCCAAATTGAAAGAGGCTGGGGGAGTAGGGGGCTGATAGTTTCTCTGTAAAATATCTGGAGACACGTGGCACGAGGATAGGAATTGAAGGGTCTAGAAACGATGATATATGGCTTGGCAAAACGCATTACAAGTGCACATCATGCACTGTGCCCAGTCGCTTTCCGCCTGACCTACTTGACATGAAAAGGTGAACTTTACTTGGCGTTTTCGACAATGCACTTTTGCATGTTTGCTCCACTTTATCTCAAAATATCATGAGGAAGGTGTAAATTTTGACCATTTTGTTACGGGTAAAACTAAGCCACTCTATAAAGTTAAGGACAAATAGCTATTTACTTTCGAATTTTGATATAGTATTATATAGTATGATATTGTATAATTTCATATGGTCATCTTATGTGTATCAAAGCACATCTCATAAAAAACTATAATTATGTAACATGCGCGTCCATATAGTGGTATATATATGGTTCTATATTATTTTTTATTTTCTCTTTCTCAAAAAAGATAGTCTACTGTTTTATTTTTATTTGTCATAAAAAGATGTCTACTTATCATATTGAGTATGTATTTAATTTTCAATTTCTATTTATACCCTAATTAATTATTATTATTATTATTCAATTACCTATGTCTTGAAAATATTTCAAATAATTAATGAGACAGAATAGTATGCTTGAAAAAGTAACATAAAATTTAATATTTCAATTATATTAACTATCATTTCTTAATTTATATGACAATAATTACTACACTATCTTTGTGAGAAGGAGATAGATAAATCGAGTTATACATAGATTAACTATCATTTACTATGCTATCTTTGTGAGAAGGAGATATATAAATCGACTTATACATACACTTTTTAAATGTTATTGTCGAGAATTATCGCAATCAATTATCGAGCCATACAAAAAAAAATTATATAGAATACTATACTTACATTATAGAGTGAGACATATAAATAATATGGGATGCAAACGGGGTATATAGAATATTTTACCCAAAATTTTATCATTTTTACACATGTTACTAAATGTGTTATTTTTTAAGTTGCACTTTTATATTTTGCCCTTGTGAAATTTCCCCAAATATCTTTTTGCCTTTTCCTAAGATTTTTAATAAATTCCATAAATCTCGTATTTAGCTGTGTTCTAAATAGTCACATGTGTCTTATTTAGGCGATATTTGAAATATAGACTCGCACTTCACCATACATTACATATTATCAGCATTCATCACGTTTTATATCACACATTGATGTGCTTCTACTCAAAACTTGACATCGACATTTTTCTTCACATTACACTTTTAAAAACAGAGTCCCTTTCAGGCATTCTCCGGATATTTTATTAAAAAACATCCCTCCTATATGTCATACATAGATACATGACATGTGGATTTAAAATATAAATAGTTTTAATTTAAAATACACGTGACGTGCATCAATACACGCCACATGAAATGGGAAGTTTTTTAACAAAACTTTCGAGAAGTATTTGAAAATTTCCCTTTAAAAACGCGGCTTTTAGCGGTCAAATTATACAAGAATAATGATGAGAAAAGGTGGTGAATAATTGGCATCCTCTCTCTCCCTGAAAAGAAAATAGATAACAGTAGATTTGTATATTAATTTTGCATCTCCGCATCTATAAATATTCAATTCTTTTAATGTTAAATGTTTATTAATTTTACATTTGGATGCAACGAAAATATATGCACGACTGAATTCTACCTTTTTAGCAAGTTGCAATACAAGATACAAGTTTTAGAAGTCCCTAAATTATAGTTGAAGGATACACCATATAAACAAAAGAATGAGTTAATGAAATTGGATTTCCCTTTTCAAGAAAAAAATAAAATTGATTTCAGATTAACCAATAATTTGAAATTCAATTATGATAAGAGCATATTATAAACACAAATTTCACATAGCATTTTGTGGGTCACAAATGTGGATGCCCCATACTATTCTTTTACCTATGCCAATGTTCAAGTTAACATAAAAACAAGAGAACTAATCGCTAATGTATCTTCTCTGTGATGGCCAAACCACATGATATTATTAGAAGATAAAAAGGATACCATCATATTTCAAAATCAATATTTTTATTATTTAGTGAAATAGAAGGGATAATAACAAATTCAAATACTGCATTTAAGCAGTACCACAAAATGGATTATGGAAATCACATTTATAATTTCAAACCTACTCTTCCTCAGCTACACATTCACCCCATTTCTTGCTGTGTTTTCCTGCATACCTTTGATTCCTCAAGGACTTTAGGTCTGCATAACATTTCAAAATTAAAAATTTACCTACACATGCAAGAAATGAACACAAGTAAAAGGCATTTTGAATAACCTCTTTAGTGAAGATGAGATGGTGCAGTTTGGGCTTTTAGATACTTATTACCTACATATATTAATTTTAATGTCTTTTTTGGGTCCGCGCCACCACGCATAAGATGATTTCAATGATCAAATAATTTGCAAGGTTCAACCTTGTACCCAAAAAAAAAAAATGCTATATAGAAAATTAGAAAACAATAGCATAGAATATTAATACCATGAGGAAAACCAAATGCAACAATGCAATAACCCTAACATTATACATATGATTTAAAAGTTTCACCTATCCACTACCAAAGATATAATGAGTTCTAGAAGAGAATGTGTACCTTGGATGACATCAACCACACAATTCTTTACATAAATGATCTAGCATCAAACACACTTGGGTCATAATACGTCATAAGCCCATCAAAGCAGAAAACTACAACGCACTTGCATATTAATAATAACATAACATAAGTTAACAGAATCTAGATCCATGTCAATACATAAACTCGACTAATGATATCATGTGTATTCATGGAGCACATATAGTATACATGGGAGCACTTAATCTAGAAATATCAGAATTTGTAGTAAGTTTCTCATTTAGGGCATTTGACAATGTTGAGATCATTGATATAGGGACCATTTCTGGATGCTTATGAGGCTTTAGTTTCCTTTCTAATTTTTATTTCTACTTAAACATAACAATAACTGTTTATATTTCTACCAAATCCTCTTCTTCGTCGGGTAGTGGTGGCATGGAAGGACCGTCAAGAGGCGCAAATGACTTCTTTGAGAAACAGTTACATACATGTGCAACACATGAGTATCTAAAAAACTCACCCCTAGTATACTATAGAATACGCTCTTTCATGTACTAATAATAGATAGGAGCTTCGAGAGAACTGCATGGTATTGTTCAAGTCATCAAATATAATTCAAGTGTCAGGTGCAGTCTGCGTGCAAGAAAATCTGGCTTGTGGAATGTTATTTTGTTCTTATAAATAAATTGACACCATAATAAAGGAATCTAAATTACATTTCAAATAAGTTTGAACTATGGTGAAATTGCATTTGTCTTCATTGGCTTTTGATCATCATATATGCACTTAATACATACCTCAATAGAGGACCATAATAATAAAGGAATCTAATTTACTTTTCCATGACGGTGGGCTGCGGTAAAATTGCATTTGTAATTGTCTTTTGATCATCATATAGGCACTCAACAATACCTCGAGTATTAAATTTTTAGTACCTAAGTTCTTATAAACTGACTATAATAAAGGACTCTAATTTACTTTTCCAAGAAGATTGGGCCGTTGCAAATTGCATTTTTGTTGTCTTTTGTCATCATATATGCACTAAGTACATAACTCAAGTACTAAAATTAAAAATTTTAAGAAGAGTAGCTTTTTTTCAGAACAAATTGCTTGGAAGGTTGTAGTCTTGGAGATCCAAACATCCCACTCTCATGGAATAGGCACTCATTGATGAAAGGATAGAAAAGGAAGTAATGGTCTCTATGTTGGAGCAGCAAAAGGATGATGGGATGGATGAGTTATTTTTAAGGACCAATTGTCATAAGTTGAATCACATCTTGAACTAATAATTCTGCCATACTGAACCGTCCTAAAAAGTTCACCATTTTAACTTTACACTCATGCTCTTCACAACATTGTCGATATCACTTTTAACTGCAACAAAAGAAAATTTTATGCCCTAAACTCATATATGAACATTTCCACCAATATATCTATTTTACACAAAAATTTATGTCATCTAACAAACTCAAGTCTTCAAACCTCAACAAGGTACAACAATTTAACTTTAAGATTTTAATATCCTTAGATTTGATTATAAAGTTTTCTTTGGCAGTTTTCTTCTATAACATAAATGGAAAACAGGTCTATAGAATATGTAATACTAAACGAATCTTGTTTATAGGAGTTGTACGAATCCGCAAAACACATTGAAGAAAGAAATAGTGGCCCAACTAATAGTTTGTGGCAGTTGTTAAGAATTCAACTAATAATGAATGGAACATAGTAACTTTAGCAACCAAAACTCATTGCATTTACACTGCTGACTCTAGAAGGAGGTGAGCAGGGGAGACACGTTCATTAGATGGAAGAGGACAAACATTAACAAAAACTACTTAAAGTTCACGACATCAAAGGATCGAAAATCGAGTTGCTTCAGTGATGTGATGTACTAAAAATATCCACATTCACTAACGGTGATGTGATGTACTAAAAATAGCATATTATCGTATGTCAATATTGTTAAACTTTTTGTATGTTT
The DNA here is from genome assembly GCA_963692815.1 of Nyctanthes arbor-tristis. Lineage (NCBI taxonomy): Eukaryota > Viridiplantae > Streptophyta > Magnoliopsida > Lamiales > Oleaceae > Nyctanthes > Nyctanthes arbor-tristis. Next base: position 22,496 of record CAVNYN010287235.1, read on the forward strand.
TTTATTCAAAAAACAACACAACCCATTAGTTTGACCTAAATTCAAGTCAAATTTACAAAAGTAGGGATCAAAAAAAGAAATTTTCTAAGAATATAAATACATGTGGGGTTGTTTTTGTTAGATTCACGCCACGTGAGAGTAAAGCTCTTTAAAAAAGAGCCTTATCTATCTCTGTGAAAGGACTCTCAACAAAAATTTGGAGCATTCACCTCAGATATGTCAAATGGGATTATTAAAAGAAAAAAAAAATTATTTCACCAATAGTATTAACTTGCTCTCCAAATTCCGTAACTAAATAGCGTAACAAGCGAGGTTGTATTTTTATTTATAGACTTAGAGTTGACCAATAACTTTTACAAATAATAGAGTCAATTTGGATTTAAGTGAATTTAAAGGCCTAGAACAACATATTTAATGTTATGATAACAAAGCAATTACTAAAATTAATTTCTTATTGTACATGTCTTATTTAACCATAGCTAAAATTTATACTATTACTTATTTGACAAGTTAAATTTAGCAAATCTACTGTGAATGCTCATACCTACCTACAGCGTGAATGGCAAATTGGCAACTTAACCCAACCAAATCAAGTTGGAGAGCGGTCTAGCCAAATCTCAGCTTGGACAATTTTTGGTCCGAGTACTCTACAAAAGCTTGGGCCCGTGTCAAGCCCAAATGAGCTTGGTATCATGTTTAAAAAAGCTTGGGCCGGCGTCAAGCCCAAAATTAGGCTTGTGAGTCGACTCAACTCATTTGCGTCCCGTCTAGCACACCATTCTCCAAAGAATGATCTGTCATCTAAAATTGGAATTAACAGTCATCTTGACTTGACGAAAAAAAGTGTCTCTGACTAAGTCCTGTTATGGCTAGCAGTGTTCAAACACCAAATGTTTAACGTCATAACAGTATTAGACAATAATATGACATAATATCAGCCATTAATGTGAGCACATCATTATCTCATAAATCACGTCACCATCTATTTGCTACTGCAACAACACTAGATCTCAGTACTCGATCAAAATTACTATTATGGCCCCCATATATATCATACAAGGTAGCTGTGTTATTTGAACACAGACATACAAAAAGTTCGATAAAAAGTACATATGTTACGATCATTTTTTAACTGATAATATCATTTTTAATTAAATTAATCAATGGTTATCACAGAAGGTGCATGTTTATTTTATCAAATATTTTGTATATTTTTTGTTCAAATAACTTTTTATCATGTTATCATGGCGAATGTCACTAGCAACCCGCTAGTCATCTTTGGAACTGAACTAGTTCAAGAACCATGAATTTTATGCTCCTCAATCACTTTGAACAAGAAAGATACGTAAAGGCATTAATTTTTTAGAACATGATATCTTCCATTTTTAGATTTCCAACTATAAAAATGATATAAAATCATACGTATGGCATTGGTGTCATACAGACATGTAATATGCATATAGTTGTGGTTTTCTATATAGCGTGTCCCGATAAACGTCACATAGTCATATAACATTATATGGTACAATAACATATAACGTAATATCAGAACTCTTTCCAACCATTTCCACAAATTGGAAGCCTTTGGGCTGCCGAAAAAGCTACTAGTACTTGCTGAGTCACAAAATCAGTTACGTAATACATGGAAATGACCCATTTACCCTTGATAGATGGTATTGAAACTTAAAATTTCAGATTACCCACCCACGCCCGTTTCAATAGGAACCCGACCCCCCCAAGAAACCTTCTCTCGATCTGCCTCTCTGATATTACCCACTGGACCGGCGACTCACCACTAGTGACGGAGACATCCCCATTTCAGAGAATTCGAGAATGCAAAGTCCTTGGGTGTTCCATACCCAAAGAACCAATTTATGAAAATCTACTCGAGCCTGTGGAACACAAACAACTGGGCATGAATGATTAAGATCAACTCACTTTCTCTTGCTTTTATTGACACAAAAAAATTAGTCACCACTGTAACAGCAGAAATCACGCTCAAATTCAAGTTTAGAAGGCAAAATAATCGAGCGCTATGACATGAATAATTCACCAATTCTTAAAATTACAACCATTAAAAGAAGAATTAGATATTAAGGTATTTATTTCCTACAACAAATGTCAAAAACAGAATACAATGAAAAAGCAATAGCAACATCCTTAAATCACACAACACTTCACAAAACAGAAAGTCGATGGATAGTTATAGACTCTAGCCGAGTTAAGACAAGGTTGAATGTGGTCTCGGCTCTGGCAGCGATGAGGAGGGGAAGGAGGTTTTGCTAGGCGGCATTGAGTGGTCGATTGCCGGCGCTGAGTGGAGGGTAGAGGCCGGGTCCCCGCCATAGCTACAACAATTCGCCGTCGGTCCGTGAACAGAGGAGATGGAGTGCGAGAGGAGTTCTTGCGGGGGGGAGGGGGCGCTGTTTCTAAAAAGGGTTGGGCATTGTTTTGGCGCTGCGTGGACGGTGTATGTCTCCGTCGCCGGCGGTAAGTCATCGGTCGGGCGGGTAATATCAGAAAGGAGACAGATTGAGAGAAGGTTTCTGTGGTGGGGGCTTATACCTGAAAGGGCTTCTGTTTCTGACTTTCTGGGTTATCTGAAATTTATCGATTCCACTTATTAACGGCAAATGGGTCATTTCTACCTCTTTTGTAATTGATTTTGTGACCCAGCCGCTACTACTAGCGGAATTGTTGGGTTGCAGTACCTTGACCATATTTTTATCGACACTAGGTCAAAGTCAACACACAATACACTTTATTTTTTAATATATTTTTAGTCTAGAAAATATGTTTTTTTTTGGGGGTTATTACTAAAGCATTTTGAACTATTTATTACTTACTATAATTTTGATTTAAGAAAAAAGAGTGAATTTATGGGTTGAATTTTGTATCTCTAGGAATTATGAAGCCATAAAAGGAAAAAGAGAAGAAAAATCAACATGATTTTTATCAACCTTGTAGTGGGTAGAATCATTAGCTTTTCTTTAATTTTTTGAACTTGTAAAATGTATGTCTTATGCAATTTTTCTAAGGGAAAACACGAATTACTTGTTAAAAAGTCTGGAAGTATACTAGTATAGAAATCAAGAAATCAGTCATAGTTTAAAAAATCACTAGATTTTAAAACTACGAGCTCTTAATAAGGAGGCCGTATTGTTTCTTTAGAAAACTTTTATCTCCATGTACTAAAAAAATCATGTGGCATTTAACTATATATGAAAATTATTAACCCTTTCAAAAGTTATGGTTATGACACCTCCCATTCTATATACGTGTATGAATACATGCGACTTTAATTTAAACATTGATGCATTTATATATATTCTTTAGACATGAAGTTGGCCAAGAAACAGCCCACAAATTTGCATATATATGATGACCCGGGAAGACCGTGGCACTGCCACGTAGTATGCACACACAAAATCAACTCATCCCTTCGTCTCGTTCTCGTATCTATCCAAATTCCGACTCTCATTAATTCTTCCCTCAACTCATTAGTCTCCGCAGTCCCAAGTTTCTTCCATTTTCTTCATTTGACAGAATTACAGAGAAAATCTACACTACCAGATATGGCAAGAGCCCGTTTCTGCTCCCTTCACTCCTCCTTACAACGTCAGGCACCAAGCATGAAATTTCTCACAGCATATCTGCCCCTAATTTCCGTAAGGGTATATAATCTATACATTTTTTTCTTTCACTTTTTTGAATTATATATTATGATGATTCAGTTTTCATGCTTTCAGCTGTTTTTTCATATGGGAAATGATATAAAATCATATATACATCTGGCGTTGTAAATGATGCTAGACGCATCCTATTTTATATCATTTTCATTTTTTACATATGTACTAGCTAGGACGGATCAATCTGATGAAACCCACATGGATAGCATAAATGCAGAATTTGTAGTTATGATCTGGTCTAGGATTCTAAAGATTCCATAATAATATAATTGATTGAAGTTTGAGTTCTTTTTGGGAGTGTGCAGATTTGCTTATGGTAATTGATTATTGGTGAGCATATCAACTAATGGAATTTTAGGATATGTGCTTGCTCCATGCTTGTTAATTAATTCGAATTTGCTGGTTGATTTATGCTCATCCATCAATCCGTGGTGGAGAAAACTTTTTAAGATTTTGAAAAACTCATGAATTGAATTTTTCGCGAGCTTTGCCGCGTGTACAAGAAATAGTTTTCATAGCTGTTATATTAGTTATTACAAATTAATTAGTGCGAGTCTTAGTTATCACAAATTAATTAGAGCGAGTCTAGGTTACGCACATTTACTAGAAAAATCATATTATAGTATACGTCTAACAATTTACGTCAGTCCTGCTATGGAGAGCTTACCTCTCCCATTACGGAGTGAAAACTGCCACGTGACTGTATGTGATTAGGGTTGGGGGATTTTCTAAGCTCTTCTTAGAAAATCACGAATTTACGTACAAATTACGATATTTGGGATGATAGTCTTCTCATTGCCATAATTATTATTGTTATACATGGTAGTTTTGTAAGACTAGAGTCCAATAATCCTATTGTTTGGTCTATGATGAAATGTTTATGTTATGGCATGTTTATTGTTAGATATATCCTAACTTGCTTACTAGATCAATTGTTGAGAGCATTAGGGATTTAGCTATAGTAGCAAAGACAAAATGGGGCATGTAACGGAGGAAAGAGCTCCGTCAACAGCTGAAGAGTTCAAACGAGTAGCGGAAGAGAAGAGTCGTCAAGGTGTTGCTAGTCAGACGGTGGAGAAGGCACGACAAGGTGCCAAGGAAGCTACAACTGGCAAATCCAAAGTTGAATCCTCCCAGGAAAGCTACAAGGAGCCTCCAGGCAAAGGTGACTTCCACAAGACAGAATGAACAAAGCACTTGAGACAGGATGAATGGCGTATTACATATCTTGTAATGTTATGTCCTGATATCAGCTAGGGTGAAATAACAAAAATATTACATATTCCTTCCCTTCTTACATTAACAATATATTGCTTCATAAATAAATAAATAAAATGTGTTCTTATCTTATTTGGTTGCAATGCTATTGCAGCTGGCTGCAAATTTGAGCAAATCGTAGAGAGAATTTTATGCCAATGCAATCTCAGAAAACCTTTCCTATATTCCTATATTAGAGTTGCTGAGATGTTGTGGGCCCCACTTCTCCTTCTCCGCGCCTAAATTCTTCCCCCTTTTTCTTTTTTTTTTTTTTAATTTTTTAATTCTGATTAGGATTTCCGCTTTTACGAATTGATGAATGCTGCGGGCCCAGTATCATTTGAGACCCTTCAAATTCTGATGCTTCATATATGCAGATTTCAATTGGAATGTGTGGAGCCAGCTGTATTAATTTCTCCAGGAATCACAATTAGGCTTTTTTTTTTTTTTTAACATAATCACAAGTAGTTATTGGTTGTGTATGGCAGTAATATTGTTAACAATAATAATGAAGATGTATTATTTAAATATTGATGTATTCAAATGTATTTGATTGTACTTATCATAAATCGTTCCGTTATTAGTTAGTGCTTTGAGTTTTAAATTGCGAAAAGTAGGTGGTGTTGTTCAAACTAACAATTTTTACATGGCTTTTTTTCCCCAATGTATTCATATAATTTTTTGAGTGATACTTTGTCGAGGGGTCATAGTAATTTTTTGCCCTTTTTAATTTTAGTTGTGTTCCATTTCACAATTGTTTAACATTGTTTACGTCCAAGGCATTTGCTTTGTGTTGATTAACAGTAATTTTTGCCTTTCTATGTTTATCTATCATCGCTTATTTATTGTATTGTTATGCTTAGTAGATATCTTTTTCTTTGGCAACTGCATCATACATATTAATGTCATTTACATAGTACTTCTCTTAGTAGAGTAAGGTTTTGACCCCAAAAAAAGAATATAATAATAAATAAATCGGTGACGGATGAAGGTTCTTCTAATGGGATGATAGATTTTCTTTGCTTTGATTTTTTATTTTCTGTTGTTCATTTAATAGGTCGATTCGTTTGACAAACATTGTATCGTGATTACATACTAATAGTTGATGCTTTTCCTAATTTTTCATGAGTACACTAATACGTTTATTACATAAATATGCAGAGTACACGGACATTGGTGTTCTTACATATGCGTGTCCATTTTGCAAATCCTCTTTTTGGTCAGCTGTGGTCCATTGTCACAATTGTTTAACATTGTTTACGAGCACGGCATTTGCTTTGCGTTGATTAACAGTAATTTTTGCTTTTCTTTGTTTATCTATCATCGCTCATTTACTGTATTATTATGCGTCGTAGATATCTTATTCTTTTGGCAACTGCGTCATCAATGGCGGAGCCAGGACCCGAAAGTGGGGGGAGCCGGATCGAGATCGGAAGAGCAAAAATCTTATAAGCTCTAATTTTCAAAATAGTAAGCAAACGCAAATCAAGTGCATTACAAAGTTCACAACAACTCAAAATATAATGCATTAGGCTAAAAAGTTAGTTGGACTCGACGATTTTTTTACTTTAGCAAATTCATCAATAAGAGAGTCTATATCTATTGTGCTAACAAGTTCTCTTTCAATAAAAATTGTCAAACTATCAGCAAGAAAGTCATCGTCCATCTTGTTGCGAATTGCAGTCTTCACATGTTTCATTGTCGAAAATGCTCTCTCAGTCGTTGCTGTAGAAACAGGCAATGTTAACACAAGGCGAATAAATCTTATTATCATTTTGTAGTTCTCTGCATTTCTTGTTTCCACCAACTTTTCACACAAATTTGCAAAAGTAGACACTTGAAATTGAGGATTACGAACAACATGATCACGATAAAATGACAATTCACTCATCAAAGCGTGCCTCTCATGCTGCTCAAAATCGTCAGGATAAAACTCCACAACAAGTTTATAGATATTATCTGCATTAAATTATTCAAAGGAATTTTTTGGATCCAACGCAACACTCAGCTCAAGTAGTCTAACTGATGTCTCATTAAATCTCGAGTTCAACTCTGCCAATTGAAAATCTATGCATTGATTGAAAAATTGAAAGTGGTAATAGTGCTCAACACTCATGTGCCCTCTCCCACGACCCATGTTGTTGTTCATGTCAGGTATAGTGATTTCATTTTTTAAACAAAAATCTTGTACTTCTTGAAGCAATTTCTCCCACCCTTCGTCCCTCAACTCTTGAAGAAGAGTTTTTGTAGTGGAGACAAATCCAAGTGCAGATAGAATTTCAATGGATTCCTTTTGAAATGCTTGACAAAGAAAATCAGTGATCCGCATAACTGCCCTCATTAAGTGCAAGCCAAACACAAAATTAAAACTCTGAATACTTATGCAAGCACCCTCAGCTTCATTTCGAGTTTTGCAATCTGGACCACTACAAGTGATATCCTCAAGAACCTTGCAAGTTGCAGCATACATATCTATCATACTCAAAACAGAGTCATAATGAGAACCCCAACGAGTTGAACCTGAACGGTGTAAAGATGATATCTGCTTAGCTCCTCGTCTAGATTCACGCTCTCCCCTTGCCAACATATTCTCAATTTCTATTCTATGGGCAACCTGTAACTCTGTATTGCCCTTAGCAGAAGATTTGACAATATTAATGACATTATCCAATATAGAGAAGAACTTCCAAATTGGATCACATTGCTTTGCTGAAGCAACCAATGTCAATTGCAACCTGTGAGCAAAACAATGAACATAATATGCATATGGACAATCATTAAGAAACAATGCCTGCAACCCATCCCATTGTCCACTCATGTTTCTAGCACCATCATATCCCTGGCCCCGTAATTTATGAACTTGAAGATTATACTGAGAAAGAACACTAGATATCTCCTATTTAAGTGTTTTTGAAGAAGTCTCAGAAACACCTCTAATCGCAAAGAAACGCTCGGTTAAGATACCTGCAGCATTCACAAACCTCAAGATAATGGCCATTTGCTCTCGATCTGATTCATCTTTTGCTTCATCAACAAGAAGAGAAAAGCAAGCATCTCCAATTTCTTCGCGTATCATACGACGGACTCTGTTAGCCATAATTGCCAAGATTTCTTTCTGGATGTCTGGAGAAGTATATTTCGCATTTTTGGGGGTGTTACTCAGTACAACATCCCTGACATCTGCTCTCCACTTTGCAGTATAATTAATCATTTCAAGCACATTTCCACGGTTCAAAGAATTTTCAGACTCATCATGGCCTCTAAAAGCACAACCTTGCAATGCTAGCCATTGAACAGCCATGATTGTTGTCTTTAAGCGCAATCGATTTTTCACAACTTCTTCTTTGCTCACTCTCTCAATCACTTTATCAATATGTTGGGATGGCTTCATCAAAGAGTCAGCACATGCTACACACTTATTGTGAGGAGATGAAGATGATGAACCAATATGACCAAGAAATACACAATCCTTGCCCTGATGAACTCTCTTCCAATTATCAAATCCATTACTCACTAAAGCTGAAGTGGATGAGCTATGTGTATTTTCTCCAAAAAGAAAGCACGGAAAGCAATAGGCCTTATGTGTACTAGGAGAATACTCTAACCAATTAAATTCATTAAACCAACTAGGCTGAAAATGACGAGTTTTATCTTTATATTCC